>LR812540.1:8790376-8996623 GCA_903798195.1 Danio kyathit
TTTAATCATGGTTAGAACAGAATGTTTACAGCAGCCATGGTGAAAAAGGAAATACGAACTTAAAAAAACTCTCTCTCTGTTTTTAATACACTCCACTTTCTACAGACCACAGCACTTTCAGTTCGTCTTTGCAAGCATCTTCAGGAAAACTATTTAAGACAGCTGAAGAAAATGTATATTTTTCATTTGTTTTCAGCTGTTTGTGCTTTTCCTGCCTGGTTGGTAAGTTTTACACATACAGTATATTGAATGTTACTATATTATTTTGAAAGATGTACTATAGTTTCGTATGTGAGCTCATGTTTATAGCTCTAATTTTTTTTTTATACATGTTTTTGGTAAGTTTAAAATGTAGTTTTTGTTTACATGTTATCAACTGTGTAAAGATGTGTTGTAAAATTAATACTGTATATCTAGCTTGCTTATAGAGAGATGTAGTCTGTTTTTGGACATGATCACATGTTTACAGCTCTAATTTTCGATGAGCTTTTTGCTTAGATAAAGTTTAGTGTTCGCAAACTGTTTTATATTATGCATATGGAGCAACATGTACAGTTGTGCCTCATTCTCAGTTCTCGCTGTTAAATGATGCGGTCACGGTGTAAAGATGTGCGAAATAATACTGTTTGTCTATAATCGGATTATTCATTCATTTTCTTCCGGCTTAGTTCTTTATTTATCAGGGGTCATAATCAGATTAGAAAGGCCATAACTCAACAAAGATTTACATTTTTAGCATTTCTACTTAACAAAAGGTGAATGTCTGAAAGAGGTGTGTGGGACAGCTGACAAAATTGTTAGTTTAGTTTGTAAACTCATTGCTTTATAATTAAGTAAACATGCTATGTGAATAATTATAAAAGTTAAGTGGATCAGGGAATTTACTGACAATTTTTTTTTTAAGTAAAATTATTGTGTGCATTTAAGGCACCAGGTTTTCTCACTTTTTGCTAAAGTAACTAATTGCATTTTACAGTGTAAAAGGATAAGCAGAAGTCTGAATACATTTTTGCTATAAACACACAGTGCTCTTGTAGCTTTAGTTCAGGGCTCCAGACTCACACTTTATCGATTGCACGAGTGCCACTAACTTTGTTAGTCAGTCGCACAAACTCACGATTTGTTTTGTATAGTAAGCAAACACTGTAAAAAAAATCTGAGTGGACATTTTTGAGTTTTAGCTTAATTTCAGTTTACTAACCAAGCAGTTCAGTAAAAAAAATAATAAATCACTTTAGTTTGCGAGCAGTTTTAGTGAACTTATCTACACTGATTCAGCTTTAAGAATTAAGTTGAACTTATTTGATAGTTAAAAAAACACTTTAGTTAGCTGAACTTTTCTAAATAAGTAAAACTTAAAATATTCCATGAAAAAAATCGAGTCAACGTGTTTTTACAACTTAATGACCTTCTATATAATTTGTAAATGTGAGATTAGTGTTGGAACACTACAATATACTGTACGTAAATATAATAAGCCGAAAGCCGGTTGATGCGTTTACATGCAGAGTGAATTCTGTGCAACATAAAAGCCAAAAATCTAGCTCTATATTTACAGTAACATTTCCTAAAACACAAAAGTATTAATCGTTATAAAAGTTGATAATAATAAAAAAAAAAAAAAAATCACAGTCAGTACTTCTACACTAACATTAAAGTTATGCTACTTTAATCTCTGCATATGAATTAGAATATTATGACCAATTTCTCACCATGTTGTATGCTTCAATTGTTTTTACTTCAGCCAGAATGTCTGAGTGTGACTAATAAACGCTGTGTGTTCTTCAGGTGTGTTTGCTGATTCAGGTGTAGTGAAGTCAGTGATAGAGGGTGATTCAGTCACTCTGGACTCTGTTGTTGCTCAACTACCGAGAGAAGATTTTGTGGTAAATTGGGTTTTTGGACATGAAAAGACTCGTATAGCTCGAATCATTAAGGAGGATGGCGTCTTCTCCACATCTTATGGTGACGCTGTAGGGCTTAAAGACCAATTTAAGCTGGACAATCAGACTGGATCTCTGACCATCATGAACACCAGAACAGCAGACTCTGGACTTTATCAACTAATCATCAGTGGCCAGAAAACAACCACATGCGCATTCAATGTTAATGTATACGGTGAGTCATGGTCACAGGTTTGTTCAAAATGTCTAACAGCATGTTAGTAAACCAAAAGATAATCCTCTTACAAGTGACTAAGATCATCAAGGCCACAGTCCACAGTACCGGCTGGACCACAGTCCAAGCTAAAAGGTCCAATTGCAAATACAGGGCTGTAAAATGTGGGTTTACATACTCAAACTGGTGTTCTCAAATTAACTTTCACAAATGACAAAGAGTTCATTGTGTTTAAATAATATTATTCTTAATTAATTTCAGCTAAATTGCATATATATTCTGTTTTATTTTTAATGAATCAGAATTAGGAATCAATTAACATCTAATTTATCTGACTTTATTTCAGCTCATCTGCCTGTTCCCGTCATCACCAGTAAATCCTCTTCGTCCTCACAGTATAAATGTTCAGTGCTGTGTTCAGTGGTGAATGTGAGCGCTGTGAGTCTCTCCTGGTACAAAGGAAACAGTTTATTCTCCAGCATCAGTGTGTCTGATCTCAACAACAGCCTGTCTCTAGATGTGAAGTGTCTGGATGATTCCTACAGTTGTGTGGTGAACATTTCAATCACCAAACAGACCACACATCTCTCTAACACTGAACTCTGTCAACCATGTCCAGGTATGTGAAGATCCAATGTTAGTCAGTTCAGAAACTCTGGTGTTAAATGGTGTTTTCCACACGTCGCCTCTTGTTGGGTTAACATTGGAGCTCGTTGGCCCGATTCAGAGCATAGAATCTGCGTTTGCTTAAAAGAGCGCTCTGATTGGTTATTCAGCAACAAATGAGAGTGCTAGGAGAAAAACTGAAGTGATGTATAGTAGCAAGCAATTCAAGTCAAGAAGGAACACAAAGAAGCTTGTCTGTAGTTTTACTACATTTCTCAAATATTTGCAAACAATATGGATTATTAGAGAATCAGACATATTTGAATCCGTCCGTGGTGACTGACCATTACTGTGATAGTGGTACCAAGTGAAGTTTATTTATAAACTAATTGAAAGGATCATGTGCTTATGATTGACGCATGATTCACCAATCAGACGATTCCTGACTCACTATAAATAACCATGGTCTTTAAACCACAGTCATCTTTGTCTTGAAGAATCCCCCCTTCCACCCTTATTCCCCCCTTTTTTTCCTAGATTGGGCGGCCCGGCGGCCCAGTGATTAGCACTGTTGCCTCACAGCAAGAACGTCACTGGTTCTAATCCTCATTAGGCCAGTCAAGGTTTCTGTGCGGAGTTTACATGTTCCCCCCCGTGCTCATGTGGGATTCCCCCAGCTTCCCTGGTTTCCTCCCACTGTCCAAAGACATGTGTCATAAGTAAATTGACCAAACCAAATTGGCACCATAGACAAGTTCCTACCCAACAGTATTTTTCCCTCATAAAGCAATCCGTCATTAGCCACAATAAAGCAGGGGCATTCTCAAGATCTACCTGAGCTCAATCTCCCCTCTCGACCTGCAAATGGGAGAAAGCCCCAGACTCGAGGATCTCTGAGCTAAGGCACTCTCCTGGGACAGCATGCCAAACAAGCTTATTACCGATCATCAGCTAAGTGTAAACTCTGAAATGCTGCTTGTTTACTCTTGCATGCGCATGTCAATAGTTTGATTTCCTTTCTTTGAAAAAGAAAACAGATACCGCCCCCAGTGGGTGCAGAAAGATACGCAGGCAGAGAACTTACGCTCTCGAATCAGTCTGCTACTGTCTGTTTGATGTGTTCACACACAGCTTTTTGGACCAGGTGAGACCAGACATGAGCCAACACGAGTCGGTAACACAGTTGGTATTTCTTGGCACTAGTTGTTGGTATCAGCTTGCTGTTGTCCCAGCCTTTAGACTCTGGATCAGATCATATATAGGTGCTGGTAATGCACAAGAATGAATGTGATCTGCCAAATAACAAGCAGAAGAAGAAGAGCTCCAACCACAACGACATGGTTCAGGGTGAGCTGACTGAAGAGCTGGGGATGTTAAATGCACAGGAGGTCTGTAAAATTCTACTGTGCCTGGAGGGAAACCCTAGAGAAAATGGCTGCAGCCCAAGAGAGCATTGCTCCGAGTTATATCAGCATTGGAGGGTATTGTTGACGCCCAGTCCAGTATTAGCTGAAATATAACATCTAAACAGTGGCTGCAGCTGAAGGAACCTTAGTATAAATGGAATAATTGACTCCAGTCCACTGATGCAATAATATTAATTGAACTGGAGTTACTGGAGTCCACTATTCCCTTTACATCACAGGTGTCAAAGCCAGTTCCTGAAGGGCCAGAGCTCGCACAGTTTAGTTCCAACCCTAATTAATACACCTGATTAAACTAATTGAGTGCTTTAGGCTTGTTTGATACCTACAGATAGGTGTGTTGAAGCAGTGCTGGAACTAAACTCTGCAGGGCTCCGGCCCTTGAGGAATTGACTTTGACGCCCCTGCTTTACATCAATTTAATAATTATTTTAGCCTGTAATGCTACAAAGCAGAAAAAGGATGGGGGGGGGGGGGTGGTGGTTGTTCTCCCCGTGTTTTCTCTGGGTGCTCCAGTTTCCCCCCGCTGTAACAATGGGAGGACAACAGAGGTGAGGATCAAAATGCAGGTTTATTTAGAGATGGTCCGACTTTTGACAAAGTTTATTCATACATTCATTCATTCATTTTCCTTTCGGCTTAGTCCCTTTATTAATCTGGGGTCGCCACAGCGGAATGAACCGTCAACTTATCCAGCACATGTTTTACGCAGTGGATGCCCTCCCAGCCTCAACCCAACACTGGGAAACACCCATACACTCTTGCACACACTCACATACACTACGGCCAATTTAGCTTACCCAATTCACCTATATCGCATGTCTTTAGACTGTGGGGGAAACCGGAGCACCCGGAGGAAACCCACACGAACATGGGGAGAACATGCAAACCATACAGAAATACCAACTGACCAGGGCTTGAACCAGCGACCTTCTTGCTGTGAGGCAATTGTGCTACCCACTGCACCCACTGTGCTGCCCCAAAGTTTGTTCTGTTTGCATAAAAAAAAAACGATTATTTTAACTAGTGACAGATAAAAGACAACAATGTCCATAAAGATGCTCAATGGTTAGATGATTTACTTGTTTTGACCTTTACACCCAACTTCATTTGTTTATTTAAAAATGAAGATAGACTGGACCAAAGTGTGATATTATGATCAGTGGAAACTTCACACATACTTTTATCCTAGATGAAATAACACTTCAACAGAGTCACTTCATTAGTATGCAAACTGTGGACATGAGAGAAGTAGACCACTATTCAGCTGAACATCAATGTATTTTTATATACATTAACATTCATAAAATTCTGTTCGCTTTTTTTGTTCAAGTCAAATTGTGGAAGTTATTTCAACACACTCACAGAAACACACTGTCAGTGTTCACACTTTTAACGTCAAATGGCCAGTAAATGTGCCTTCAAGCATGGCAGTCCTAACCACATTTGTGTGGGTCTGTGCAACTATAAAATAACACATTAAACAACAACTGTTTTGTCTTCCTATCCTTCTTTGAGGAACATCGTTTTTAAACATTTTCAATCATTTTCTCATGTATTGTTGGCAAACTGGTGATAATCAGCCCATCTTTGTTCCTAAAGTACTAGACCTTTCTTTGATGCTGCTTTTTGTACCAAATCATAATTACAATTCACCTGTTGGACATCACCTGTTTCAAATTACATCATTATTTAAACCAATTTACCTGATTACTAGCCCTAAACTGCTCCTGTTTTCAACTTTTTTTGGAATGTGTTCAGGTCTTAATGTGTGAAGGATAATATTTACATATCAAATGAAGTTGAGCAGACCATACATGAAATATTTTGTTCATATTGTCTGAAATAAAATACAAGTTAGAGTAAATTTGAAAATAACTACTCTTTTTTTTATTTGTGTTTTTTCAGTCACAACTTTTTCTGATTGCTGTGTATAACTGAATTAAAACTGAATTAAACGACAAAAAAAAAACAAAACAACAATACGTATGATTAAAATTACAGCAATTCTTAATACTGCATTTGTTCTGCTCTTTTTGCAGCTCGTCTGCCTGTTCCTTTCCTCATCTTCAACTCTCCCCAGTGTTCTTCATCAGTTGCAGTATTGTTCAGTGTTGTGTTCAGTGGTGAATGTGAGCGCTGCTGTGAGTCTCTCCTGGTACAAAGGAAACAGTTTATTGTCCAGCATCAGTGTGTCTGATCTCAGCATTCAGTCTCTCTCTACTCTGGAGGTGGAATATCAGCGATAACAACACCTACAGCTGTGTGATCAAACAACACCCATCAGCAACCAGACCACACATCTGGACACCAACACACTCTGTCAGATGTGTTCAGGTACAGCAGAGCTGATACTTGTGCTTATATTAAACTTTACCGACTGATCTGAGCTCAGTTTGATGTTTTTGTTCCTCAGACTCTGTCCACTGCTGTGGTCCTACTGAAGCTGTGACCAGATTGGTCGTCTCTGCTCTGGTGGCGTGGCAACTGTGGCTTTCTGGTTTATGACATCAGATCCACAAGAGGAGGACCCACAGACCCACAACAGATATCAGAGATGTTATGACATGTCCAGGGTGTTTTAGTGATTCCTGGTTGCCAAACTTCAGTTTTTTAAAAACCTATCGATGACCCTGGATTCTGTTTCAGTGGAGATTTTAATTAGGGATCAAAAATTAGGGATCGATTTACAGTTTCCTACATAGGGTGTAGGACAACAGGAGTGCACATACAGTTTACATGTTATTAATACCTGTGTAAGTCATTTTGTATTATAATTCACATTTTCAGATTTTTATCTTGTTATGAATTATTTGAATAATGGTTCATTTATAGGGGACCTATTATACCCCTTTATACAAGATGAAAAATAAGTATCTGATGTCCCTAGTGTGCTGTGTGTGTGGTGTGTGAAGTTTCCAGCTCAAAATGCCAATAAATAATGCTTTATAACTCAATGAAAAGACTCCTTTCAGGCTTTGATTCAAATTGTGCCATTTTGGTGACTGTCACTTTAAATTCAAATGAGATTGTGCTCTTTTCAAAAGAGCGCGGAGCTACAAAATGCCCATGTGTCAGCATAGTGGCAGATTCACAAACAAGACAAACCTCCTATGCTAACGAGGAGAGGAGAGAGAGAGAGAGAGAGAGAGAGCGAGAGAGAAGAGAGAGAGAGAAGAGAGAGAGAGAGAGAGAGAGAGAGAGAGAGAGAGAGGAGAGATGAGAGGGTGGTCTGAGTGGATGCTGAGGTGTGGCTAGGGTTCTTTAGGTGGTCGCTAAGGTGTTACTAGGTGGTTGCTAGGGTGTTCTGAGTGGTTGTTAAGGCATTGATAGGCGGTTGCTAGGGTGTTCTGAGTGGTGTTAGGTCATTGCAAAGGCATTACTAGGTGGTTGCCAAGACGTTGCTTGATGGCTGCTAGGGTGTTCTGAGTGGTTGCTAGGCAGTTGCTAAGGAGTTGCTAGGTGGTTGCTAGGGTGTTTTGAGTGGTTGCTAAGGTGTTGCTAGGGTGTGTTAGGTGGTTGTTAAGATGTTGCTAAGCGGTTGCTAGCGTGTTCTGAGTGTTTGCTAAAGCGTTGCTAGGGAATTGCTAAGATGTTTCTGGCTGCTAGGTGGTTGCTAAGATGTTCTAGGTCATTGCTAATGTGTTGCTAGGTGGTTGCTAGGGTGTTTTGAGTGTTTGCTAGGCTGTGGCTATGGTCTTCTGATTGATTGATAAGGTGTTGCTAGGTAGTTGCTATGTGTTTTGAGTGGTTGCTAAAGCATTGCTGGGCAGTTGCTAAGGTGTTCTGAGTGGTTGCTAGGTGGTTGCTTAGGCATTGCTAGGCGGTTCTGAGTGGCTACTAAGGCGTTGCTAGGTGGTTGCTAGGAAGTTCTAAGTCATTGCTAAGGCGTTGCTAGACCATTTCTAAGGTGTTCTGGGTGGTTGCTAGGCAGTTGCTATGGTGTTCTAGGTGTTATTAAGGTGTTGCTAGGCAGTTGCTAAGGTGCTCTGAGTGGTTGCTAGGCGGTTGCTAACATTAATTACCATGTTTCTAGCATAAATTAGCATGTAGTTAGCATTTATTTTAGTATGAATTAGCATGTCATTAGCATGTTTCTAGTATAAACTAGCATGCTGTTAGCATGATTTAGTATGTGTGCTAGTATGATTGGTATGTCGTTAGTAAGTTTCTAGCATGGATTGGTTTGTTGTTAGTATGTCCAATGTAAAGTCAAAGGCAGTTTTTTTTTTTTTTTTTTTTTACAATGGAAGTCTATGGGACAGTTGCTAGGGTGGCATAAGTGGTTGCTAGGGTGTGGCTAGCGAGTTAAAAGGTCATCAGTGTTTGACAGATTGGTGGTCTGAGTTAAATGAGTGTAACCTTAAGTCTACTATGACAGTCTGGCGGAAAGTTATTTTTCTCAAGCCACCATAAATTATATATTGAATAATATGATATATTATTTATATTTATTTAATTATATATATATATATATATATATATATATATATTATTTTATTTTTTTACTTTTTTACTACTACTACTACTATTACTATCTATTATGTGTACTGTTTTTTTATTATATATGTACAGTATGTTACTTTTTGTGTAAACTTTATAAATGCTTTGGCAATACATTTGTAACATTTGTCATGCCAATAAAGCAACTATTGAATTGAATTGAATTAAGAGAGATATCGTCACTAATGCACAGGGACTTTCCCTCTCTGATGACAAGTACAAATGGAGAATGTCAAAGTGTTTCTGCAGACTGTTTTTATCAAGTGTGATTATAAATAAAATAAAATTTATAAACTTGAACCGCTAGAAGCTGGTTATACTCACATACTGTTGCCACACAAATGTGTTTAAACACCTCTAAAAGTGATTTTTTTCATAATAGGTGCCCCTTAAATACATTTACTGACTACTTAAAAAACATTGTAACAGTTTGGTTGACGTTTTGTGAATGATCAAAAAAATAAAAATAAAATCTGAAATGTTGCTCAGTGTGGTGAGATGAACAAAACTTTACAAAGAAAATTGGTGTTTTCTCAGCTTAAATATATAGTTAAAAAACATACGAAAGAAAGAAACTTGGGTAAAACAACAGAAATAATCTAACATTCCCAGAACATTCAGGGAACCAATTATGGTTAGTTAGGACGCGCTACATCATCTCTAAAACTCTATATCTCCATCTCTATTTAAGAAAATCATGTGGAGGATGTCAACTGTGATGATTGACAGAACAATTTAAACCATGATTTGATCCACATTGGGACACAGTATCAGTAATTGTTGCCACGTTTCGAGTATTATTTGTTTTATATTGTTTTCATCGTAGACTCTTGTTTTTTATATTTTGCACAAGCTGAATTCAAAGGGGTGGTTTATTCCACTGTGGTGACCCCGGATTAATAAAGGGACTAAGCCGAAAAGAAAATGAATGAATGAATAAATTCAAAGGTTGATTTGAGAAGTAGCAAATGAAACATAATGTTACGAGATCTGATATGGTTTGCTGACCTCTGGAGGGGAGTTTTAGGTGCTGCTGCAGATGCATTTTACATTGTTGGAAGACCTATGTTGTTTATGTTTAGGTATCATAAGGACTGCACATGTATGGCAAGCCGTTTTGACATTTAATATATGACCCCTACTATATCTATTTTCATGTTACTAGTACTTGTTTTTTAGATACTAGTGCCTATTGTTTAGATACTAGTGCTTTCAAAAATATACTAGTGCTTACTCATTAGGCACTAGTTATTTTCATTAGATACTAGTACTCATTCATAAGATACTAGTACCTACTAAATAGATACTAGTACTTATTCATTAGAAACAAGTACTTATTTATTAATTAGGTACTATGTCTAATTAATAAGTACTAGTATCTAATGATTAAATACTAGTACATAAAAATAACTTGCATACAACAACAACGACAAACCATGGTTCACTGTGAAAGTCAGACAGCTACGTCAGGCCAAGGAGGCTGCTTACAGGAATGGGGAGAGGGCCTTGTATAAGCAGGCCAAATACACATTGGAAAAGGAGATCAGAGTCGCAAAAAGGAACTATTCTGAGAAACTAAGGAGTCAGTTCTCTTCCAGCCGACTCAGCATCTGTGTGGAAAAGTTTGAAAACCATCACAAACTACAAGACACCATCCCCCAGCACTGTAGACAAACAACTACTTGCAAACGACCTGATAGAGTTTTACTACCGGGTTGAGAAAACCCCCCACACCCACTCAGAACTGCTGTTTTACATCACATTATCATCTCCACCACCCCCCGCCTCCCCCCTACCTGCACTTCAGTTCAGTGAAGATGATGTGCGCCAGGTCTTCCGGAAACAGAAGAGGAAAAAAGCTCCAGGCCCAGATTTTATAACACCAGCCTGTTTAAAATCATGTGCTGACCCAACTGGCCCCCATCTTCACCCTGACCTTCAACAGATCACTGGAGCTGTGTGAAGTGCCCTCCTGCTTCAAACGCTCTATCATCATTCCCATACCAAAGAACCCAAACTCACAGGACTAAATGACTACAGACCGGTGGCGGCTGACATCTGTGGTCATGAAGTCTTTTGAAAAACTGGTGCTGGCCCACCTGACGGACATCACTGAACCCTCACTGGACTCTCTTCAATTTGCCTACAGAGCAAACAGGTCTGTGGATGATGCAGTCAATATGGGACTGCATTATGTTCTGCAAACACCTAGACAGACCGGGGACCTATGTGAGGATCCAGTTTGTTGACTTCAGCTTGGCTTTAACACTATCATCCCAAAACTTCTCCTGCCCAAATTAACTGAGCTCTCCGTGCCCACCTCTGTCTGTCAGTGGATCAACAGCTTCCTAACGGACAGGCAGCAGCTGGTGAAGCTGGGAAAATTCTCATCCAGTACCCGCACAATCAGCACTGGCGCCCCCCAGGGGTGTGTCCTCTCCCCACCGCTCTTCTCCCTGTACACAAATGACTGCACTTCAAAAGACTCCTCTGTCAAGCTCCTAAAGTTTGCAAATGACACCACATTTATCTGCCTCATTCAGGACAGTGACGAGTCTGCTTACAGACAGGAGGTTAAGGAGCTGGCTGTCTGGTGCAGTCACAACAACCTGGAGCTGAACACGCTCAAAACAGTGGAGATGATAGTGGACTTCAGGAGAACCCCCCCCCTGCTCTCCCCCCACTGAGCATCATGGACCTGCATTGTGGCAGCAGTGGAGTCATTCAGGTTCCTGGGCACCACCATCTCTCAGGATCTGAAGTGGGACACTCACATTGACTCCATTGTCAAAAAAACTCAACAGAGGCTGTACTTTCTTCGTCAGCTAAGGAAGTTCAACCTCCCAAAGGAGCTGCTGAACCAGTTCTACACCTCCATCATTGAATCAGTCATCTGCACATCAATAACTGTCTGGTTTAGCTCAGCTACCAAATCTGATCTCAGAAGACTACGTCGAATAGTTCGGACTGCTGAGCGAATCATTGGTACAACCCTCCCTACTCTCCAAGAACTGTACTTATTCAGACCGAGCAGAAGGGCTGCCAAAATCGCTCTGGACCGTTCACACCCAGCACACTGCCTGTTTGAACTTTTACCTACTGGTCAACGCTACAGAGCACTGCGCACCAGAACAGCCCGACACAGAAAAAGTTTCTTTCCCTCGGCAATCATCTCATGAACACTTGATAGTATTGTGGAACCAACATCACTACCTGCTATACACTTTCTTTATACACACATACACTTATTTAAACAACACCCTTTCATGCCCAATTTGCACATAACAGCTGCACATATAACGCTGTATATAGTTAATATAGCTGTACATACACTTGTCAATTTGATATTTGCATTCACTGTTTAAATATATTTATTATCTGTTTTTTAGTCCTGTCTGTAATCTGTTGCACTGTAGCAGCTCTGTCACGAAAACAAATTCCTCGTATGTGTGAACATACCTGGCAATAAAGCTCTTTTCTGATTCTGATAAAAAACAAAGTACCAGTTCCCACTAGATACATACAACTCAAACCAAACTGATATCCAATGACAAATCCAATAGAAATCAATCGAACATTTTAAATTTGTTACTAACAACAGAATAGTTATAATCACTAAGCACTAGTACTAATGATTAAGAACTAGTATCTATTTTAATAAATTTAATACTTCAGTACTTTTCAACAGCTTGAGACTGTGGCTTTTACTGGCATGTTGTTGTTGATGTGCAATAGTGTGCATTGTCTTAAAGTGTGAATGTTGATTGTGTGCCAGTGTGTTTTGTTAAATGACTCACAATTTTACTTCCTCTTTATCAGAGTTTTAATGTAAACATCAAATATTCATAAAATTCTGCATGTTTTTCACATTTGTTCCAAATGTCACAAACAAACATATTAAATATAAATGTCACTGAGCCCATCTTATGATGCAAGTGTGAGGATAAAGGCAACACAGCACTCTTTTATTTGTATAGAAAATAAAAGTTTGACGTTCAGCTGAATATTGTTTGCTTCTCTCTCATGTCCAGTTGTGCATACTAATGAAGTCAAACTGCTGTATAAGAAGTGTTAGTTTCACTTAATATACAGTATAAGTAGTATTAAGGTATTTCTGAGAGCTTTCCACTGAAAATAAAAATCACACTTTGGTCTGTCTATCTTTCCCTTTTAAATAGACATGAAGTGGTTTCAAACATTGTCAATCATTTACCCCTTGTGCCATCTTTCTGGTATTTTTGCATTTTATCTTTCATTACTTTAAAACAATCTTAAATTTCTAAATGAAAACTGCATAAACCTTGGCTAAAATTGTGCTAAAAAAACCCTTGGCTAAAAAACTTTAATAGTCACCTTTATTTGCACTAGGTATACCTATAAAATGGAAATATTTCATCCCAGTCACATTTAAAGGGACAGTTCAATAATCTTTTTTAATTATGTCATCATCCTCCACTTGTCACAATGCTTGCACTTCTTCTCTGACACTCAAAGAAGATAGGGGTCACGAAACACCAAAATACATTTTTTGAGCTTGTTGACAGTCATATCTGGTCCCACGCTGCTATAAACACTATTAGGACACATATATTGCACTAAAAAGTTGAAAATTGGTTGTTTTTGCGTTATTTCGAGCAAATTCGTTCTTCCAGTTTGAACCAATTAGCGTGCTCTATTGTAAATGAGGTGCAACTTTATTTATATGCATGATAGCTTCGAAGACGCCACGTTGTGTTGGCCAACCGTAATTAAAACTAGTGGAAAGAAGAAGAAATGTGTGGAGACGTGGGTCGTCAGTGTGTTTATAAATGTGCCTCAACAAAGGTTTTGTTTCCATTCCCTGAGATTGAGGGCACTGATCGCATGTGGACCTGTGTGGATTACAGTGGTCTGCTAACGCGTGACAGAAAATATGTCGTAAGGAACATTTTTTACTCGAGAGCTTTCACATCTGGAAATAGTGCAATCCAGATTTGCCCCTCATCTCCTTTTAAAAAAAGACGCGGTTCCAGTTGGGTGTTGATTGTCCTGTCCTCTACAGATTTGGTAAATGTGTGATCAATGTTCTTTGTTGATGTTTATTCAGATGGCAAAGTTAGTTAGTATTGAGTTAGTTAGTTAGTAGCAGAGTTTTTTTTTTGTCTCTTCCAGCAGTTCCTCGCATCCAATATTTCGTTGTCATTGGGGGCATGCATGAAATGTTCCCAAATGAAAGCGAAAGTGCCAAACGGCAGTAAAAGTCGACAAATTAAGAATGAAACACCCGAAGTTACATGAAACTTCAGAGGAAAAGTGAATAGCGTGGCAATGATGCAAATCGAAAGGTATGTAAAACGGGATCATGAAAGGAACATTCAAAAAGCAGCTCATGTAAACACCCATCATATTATCGTCTTTCAGATTAATGCAAATATTTGATTACTGATGTTCATGTAAACATAGTCACTGTCTATCTCCCCTGCGTCTGTGTTTGTGTTGCCGCTGTGAATACCAGCGCGTGCACGTACTGAAACTCCCCTTTTCATGCAAACTCTTCCCTCTTTTTGACACCCCCACTTTTCCTGAATTATTTCAAACTAGAGGTGTGAAAACACCCTGCTGAGACGGGGGGGTTTCATGGCCCTTTAATATCAGCATTCAGTACATACTTTCAGTACCACCTTTGCTTAAAATGACCGGATCTAATCCTGTTTATATGAGATAAGCTGTTGCTCCTAATCAGGTTTGGGCTACCAGACCTGTTCCTATGATAAAATCTCTCAAATGAGTAAAGAACGAAACAATCCTGGATCGTGTCAAATCATCAATCACCAAATGCTGCTAATTGAGTAATCCACGTATGAAGAACAGACCCCTGGTGACGATTCTCTGTAAACCAATAGTGTTCAGCTGTGAGTCTAGCTCCACCCTTTTGGTACCACCCTGTTGTGCTAGGTACCCTTTGGAAAGAGTGTCATAAAAGTGGTACGGTACAGTTCACTTTTTGGTACCTTTGACAGCAGAAATGGACATACCGTATACTGTAGTTCATACTGTACTGTACTGGGCCATCAGAGTCTGTTTGAAATCCCACTCCGTGCCCTCATTGACTTTTCTATACACTAGTAATGTAATCCACTTAATCCAACAACCATCAGTATGTTATTCACAATGTATTCATTAACGTCAACTTAACTTTCATTAATACATTTTATTGTTTATAACCATTCATTTGCCGTTCTCTCTGCCCTCTTTATTCCCTCACATCTATATTTTAATCGTACCACTATAATCTTTCCGCAGAGGGGTATCAATGCATTTTTGTTATTATTGTTGTAATATTTAATCTGTATATATTAAAGAAAGTGACCTTAAACTGTCAAACTATTTGAAACGGTTGTCCTGATATCTCAGTGAAAGCCTGTGCTGTTACTGGGCTATTAGTCTGCAAACCTGAAAGCTCTCAGGTCGTCAGTCATTTTGTTGTATTTGGGGGTTGGAGTTTTAGAGAGAGAGGAGGGGAGTTTCAAGTCATGAGGTGTGGCCTAATTTATTCAGGAAGTCAGCAAATAGGTCAACATCTGCTTTTCTACACAGCACCCAAAAAAAAATCTAACTACTTACTGAAAAACCTTCAGTCCGCTGAAATGTTTTTTACATTTGCATTTTGCTGTTTGTGCTGTTGTCTGACTGGTGAGTTAAAGATAAATGTTATGATTTATAGTTGTATGATGTGTTTGTGGAGCTCTAATGAACTTCAGTTTCAGCTTTCTAAAAAGCTTTATTAAACCAGTCTATACATATGTGTGACTTGAAGGCTGTTCGTGTTTGTTCTGCAGGTGTGTTTGGTGATGTTGTAGAGAGAAGTCAGTGATGGAGGGAGATTCAGTCACTCTGAACATTGATCGTGCTGAAATCCAGACAGATAAAGAGATATCATGGACGTTTGGAGTCAACGGGCCTCTTATTGCTGATAAGAATGGAGTGATCGCTGAGACTCATCACGTTTCAGATGGGAGTTTCAGAGACAGACTGAAGTTGAACACACAAACTGGATCTCTGACCATCATGAACATCACATCTGACTACACTGGAGTTTATGAAGTAGAGATCAGCGGCAGCACATCAGAGACTAAACACAGTTTCAGTGTTACTGTCTATGGTGAGTAGAGAATTGCAGCTCTCTTCATCATATACTACAGATATGGTTTATTTAGTTGCTAAAATTCTTAAGTCCCACAAAATAACTAAATGATTAATTGAATGTTTTTTTAACATTTCATATTTTTCCAGGACACTGTAACTTAATTTTAAATATTAATCCTGAATATAATGAAATCTGGCTATGAATCTTGCTTCTGATAGTGTTTAATTGTGATTTTAATATGAAAGAAATATAACTCAGTCCAATTTAATGTAATGCAGATATTAAAAATTTAAAATATGTTACAAAGCATCTGTATACAAATCTTTAAAAAAGGAAATCTCCTCATTTGCCATTTATTAATAAAGAACAGCTCTTAGTTTCTCTGGTCATTATAGCCACTTAACAAGACTTACTCTTTGAAATGCCTTAAATCATCTGGCCCATATAAGATGATGCATCACAATTAAAAATATTTAGGGAAATTTGTATTTGGCTCTTGCCCTCAGCTGAAGTCATCACATACACAGAGAAACAATACAAACATACAAAAGCAGGTGTGTATATAAATAAATAAATCTACACCCCCACAACCCAAAACTTACACACTGTACAGACCTCCATAAATACACATAAATAAACAAAAAAAAAAAAGAAGAAGAAAGGAAATACTATCAATCTTAGCCACCACTATTTAATAGCTTTATGCTCACTGGATTAAATTTTTTTTATATCTATTTAATTTACAGCAAGGAACTCTACACCTTTTCCCAGAAGATAACAACTCATACTCATTATGCAAAACGCATTAAGTCACAAACAATTTGTTTAGCATGTCTTAATGTGGCCTGTTCATAAATGACAGCTGTTCTGATACACCAATAATTTTCCAAGCAGTGTGAATCAAACAAACCAATTTAGTTCCAAGCTGCACAGAGACAAGATGCCAAACCAGGGTGCTCTATTCTTAGAAAGTTCTCCTTGCTTGATTTTGACACTTTTTTGCTCTCCTAAATTTATTGAAAATACTTTTTTCTTTGTTATACTATAGAATTTGTACAGGACCACCTCCATGGTAACACACCATCCTAATCTTCATTACACAGCGATAGGTGATAGGACACACACTTCTCCTATACACAACAAGTAGTATTATTAGGAGTTGTAGAAATAAACTTTCTAGTGCCATGTTCTATCAGTGTCACTTTTGCTCCATGTTGTAACGTTTATGGCTGTATTCTGCAGAAATAAAGCGTTTCAGAAACAAAGGGTGAAAACTCTCACTGACTGACACCACAATGCTGATGTTTCCAGGTCTGATCAGACATAGACTTATCTCTGTTTGTTTCAGCTCATCTGCCTGTTCCTGTCATGTCTAGAGACTGCTCCTCATCTTCATCAGCGCAGTATTGTTCAGTGGTGTGTTCAGTGGTGAATGTGAGAGCTGTGAGTCTCTCCTGGTACAAAGGAAACAGTTTATTGTCCAGAATCAGTGTGTCTGATCGCAGCAACAGTCTATCTCTACCACTGGACAAATTAAATGATTCATACAGCTGTGTGGTGAACAATTCATTCACCACACAGACCAAACATCTCTCCAACTCTGAACTCTGTCAACCATGTCCAGGTATGTGAAATGTCAAATACTAATACTAAGAGAAACTGATCTCTCCTCCACCCTGTTTAAAGTTTGCGGGTTCCCACTTGCCAAAGTCAGCAAGTCTCAGTAATAAGATATAAATTAGAGCTCTAAAACTTTCAAGCACTTCTGAAAATCTTGATTGCTTAGTATAAGTCCACATAAGTTTCCACAGAGTTAAATTTACATTTTGAAATTGTCAAATGTTTTACACAAATAAATACCTACAAATTTATGCTATGAAAAAAATATTGACCTTAGCCATAAAAACATTATTTGCTGTGTTGCTAATTGGTATTTTATTATTACATTATTTCATTAACACACTTGTTTGTAGAGCAAGTAGGTTGACTGCTTTCTGGTGTTAGTTATTCATAATCATTTCCTACATTGGCAGACAAATTAGAAGTTCTAAAACAAATAGCAAAATAGAGCTTACTTCTGCAATGACAAATATGGTAATATAGGACTGCTGTAAAGGCTCATGCACAACAGGAAGGTTTTTACTCAGGCTTATCACCAGCATTTGTCCAAGAAATTCACACCCAATCGCTTTTCATTAGCAATTCATTTTTCCCTGGCATTAAATGGCACTTAAAAAAAAAAACAGAAATACCCAATGTGTGCTCGGCAAAGCCGAAGCTCCAGGCACATTAACATTAATTTATCGGTCAACCATTTTTTCACACTGTGGGCTCTATTTTAACGATCTAGGCGTAAAGTCCAAAGCGCAGGGTGCAAAAGTATTAAGAGCATGTCTTAATACGAATCTACTTTTGCTAATTTAAGGACAGAAAAATACAGTTTGTGCCACGGCGCATGGTCTAACAGGGTTGTGCCTATTCTCTTAATGAGTTATGGGTGTGTTTTAAGAATAACATGCATTAAACCAATCAGAGTTTCATCTGCCATTGTAAGTGTAAAAACTGAACGCTTCACTAGTGAGAAAACAGTTAACAGAGCATCTGCAGCACGAGGATAAAGAACGAACCTCTTCCATTCAGCCTCTTTACTTTCTCTTTACTTTACTCCTTTACTTTTGTGGATAAGGAAACAGTGTTGTACGCACTTCACTGAAGACATCCATTAGCCTACATATTTAATATCGTAATTTCGTTTAAGCGCAAAGATTTGTTTTATAACTATTTCTAAATTCAGTTATGATTTCTGCTAACAGATATGGAGATATATCTAAACACACTTTTCTTCACACTGTTCTTATGCCCCATATGGTGATGCATACGTCTCCAAAACCCGACAGGTGGACAAATCTAAACTTGTTTTTATTAAAACAAATTTAAATATGCATATAATAAATAATACTGCTAATAATAATAATAACAACATTATACAAATGCAAATTGTCAAACTGAAAAAGTCATTTTAAACCTTTCATTTTTTTGCATGTAAAGATATTTGCTGTACATCCTGTGTGTATTAAGCAATGGGTAGGCTCACACGGAATCTGCGTGCGCAAAATTCCGCAGATTTTTAGCCCATCATTGATTCTATTTACTTTGTAGTTTTTACATTAATTTCAGTAATATTACTGACTAATATGAAAATGTTCATATGATTTATTTACAATACAATTTGCAAAGTAATATTTTCTGTCTTTTAGTAGAGATATTATATGAAAGACTTGCTTTGTTTACCAAATAAGTGGATCTAATTGTATTTGCATTGTAAACATTAAATACAAGTTAAAAAGGTATTACTTTTTAGTTCATATATTAAGGTTTTAGTTATGTTACTCCTAAACTCATTCTGCATAAATCCACAGATTTAACAAAATTCTGTGCAGAAATAGCAAAAAATGTCCGCAGATTTCGTCTGGCCTTAGCAATGAGTAAGCGTTTTAGACCTGCATGCATAACTAACACGCTCTGCGCTGGACTTTAGACCAGCTTTTAGTTGGTGAATTGCGCAGTCTATTTCAGTTCATCAAAATAGTGCCAAACGCGGCAACAATGCGCGTTAACACACCTTTTTTCTACACCAGCACACCCATGAGTCCACAAAGTGCCACAAATGGACTTACTATTTAAACAACGTGGCACAAATCATGAAAATTACTGTTGCACTGGTCTGAAAATAGCAACAAATCGCGCCATACACATCTTGCACCTTATTGCGCCGGGTGTATGATAGGGCCCTGTGTCTTAAAATAAAAAAAGGTAGCAGAGACCATTTTTTATTAAACTTTTAGGCCTGCTGCTTTGTTAATGTATAATGCAGTGATATATTGAATGTGATGTGTGTACTGTATGCTTGAAGAGCCTGCTAATCACAGAATAACAGCTGACTGATCAGAAACACTCACACTGTAATTTAACATCTTATCTGATGGCAGACACTGAATTAAATCGTTTTTCTCACACTTGAACCGCATCCGATAGAAGCATAACGGCTTTAACACAAATCTTTCAAAATCAAAGTTGTGCATCACAAAAACTCTCAGAAAACGGTATTGACACCCACTTTCGAATTGAGAAAGACCAGTTCAGAAACGCTGCTCTCGCTGATGAGAATTCTAAACAGAAGTTTTAAGCTCCTATTGGCGCCCTCCTGAAGCAACTAAGAAAAAGGTCTAGGTGGTGGTAATGCACAATAACGAATGTGATCTCCCAATTAACAAGCAGAAGAAGAGCTCCACTCACAAATACATGGCTCATGGTGAGATGACCGAAGAGATAGAGGTCTGTAAAATTCAACTGCTTCAACTCTGCCTGGAGGAAACCCCAGTGAAAATGTCTGCAGCCCCAGAGGGCGTTGCTGACTTTAGCCCCAATCCAGTTATATCAGCATTGGAGGGTATTGTTGACTCAGTCTCTGAGCCCAGTCCAGTATTAACTGAAATATAACATCTGAACAGTGGCTGTAGCTGGTGGAACCATAGTATTACTGGACTGACTGGAGTCCTTCATTCCTTTATATCAATTCAATAATTATTTTAGCCTGTAATACTACAAAGCAGTGCGGTGGGGTGGGAGTGTTCTCCCCATGTTTTCTCTGGGTGCTCCAGTTTCCCCCACTGTAACATTGGGAGGACAACAGAGATGAGGATCCAAACGCAGCTTTATTTAAGGATGATCCAACAGGCAAGATCAATACAAGAACAAACCGGAGCATACAGATAATCCAAGACAGTGGTTAGAATAACAGGCGAATGGTTGTGGCAGACGGCAAAACAACAAGAACAATAAACAAAACAGGTCAAAAACAGGGTAAAGCAAGACATGGATGACTCTTAATAATGCTCACGGGGAAACAAGACTCGGCAACAGACGAGTGTGTGTATGTTGTATACTGTATATATTCAAAGTCCTCACGAGCTTTAGCTTTGTAAATGTAATCATGGGGTGATCTGGGAATGGTGTGTGAGAGAGGGGCATGATGAGATATGTAGTTTGGTTAAGTGGCAGATGTGTAGTTCTTCGGTGATCTGCAAACACTATATGGCTGGTGATCCTAACACCCACAGTCCAAAGACATCCGGCATAGCTCAATTGGGTAAACAAAACTGGCCGTAGTGCATGAGAGTGTGTGTGTGTGTGTGTGTGAAAAACCCTTTTGACAAAGTTTTTTCTGTTTGCATGAAAAACGTATTATTTTAAACTCACGAAAGGTAAAAGACAACAATGTCCATAAAGATGCTCAATGGTTAGATGATTTACTTGTTTTGACCTTTACAAACCAACTTCATTTGTTTGATTAAAAATGAATGACAGACTAACCAAAGTGTGTTATTATTATCAGCGGAAACTTCTCACACATACTTTTATCCTAGGTGAAACTAACACTTCAACAGAGTCACTTCATTAGTATGCAAACTGTGGACATGAGAGAAGCAGACAATATTTAGCTGAACATCAAACAAATAGTGCTGTATGTAAATATACTTAAAGGTGCTGTATGTAAGTTTTTGATTCTTCTAAAGCATAAAAATACCATAATATGTTTGCAGATATTTAAGAAACATCCCAAGTGAACATACTTGTTTAACTGAAAAACAATGCTGAAGTCAGATATTCTGCTTTGAAAATGGTTTTTCCGTGCCGGAACGCTGTCTTTGTTTAGGTCAAGTTAACCTGCAGAATGCCATTTTAGCCAATTATATTTCAGCACTCCGGGTTGCCTTGTTGGAAAACAGCATATTTCATTTATTCATTCAGAAAGGCTCTGAAAGCATGCGCCCGTGACCGAAATGGACAGTATCAGACGTCGAAATGAGACAGATTCAGTTCCACATGAGGTTATTAATTAGCAAATGATATAAATATTACGAACGTAAACATTAGGTGAGCAGGTTACATTGTAATCTCGTGTCCTAACAACACGCAAACAGCAGTTTAGCTGTTTGCACCAGACGAAACACGACAGAAATGTAAATACAGCCATTCAGAAGCACAGAATAAGCACTCACTCACGAAACGGTAAGGTTTAGAATCCATTCAAGCTCACATTGTTAGCATTTAGCACTGAATAAAACACACGAGGCTTACCTGAGGTGCACTGTCATAGGTTTCACATGTTGAGCTGTGAGAAATAGAAGCCGTTTCTAATATATCAATTCGAGGTGTTGGTTAGAACTAAAACTCCTTTTAATATGGAAAATATTCCTTCTATCGCGTGTCGTTGATTTTATTTAGAACACGGTTTAAATCACTCGCTCCTGTACTCAATCTGGCATCCCACGCGTGTGTTCATTTTGATCTAGGAGTGCAATACCCAGTTCAACCACTGGGTGTCAAACTTACATACTGCACCTTTAATATTTCACACTTTTTTTTTGACAAACAACATTCATAAAATTCTGTTAGTGTGTTTTTTTTTTGTCAAACTGTTTCTCAAGCCCAAAATCAAATTGTGGAAGTAATTTCAACAGACTCGCTGAAACACACAGTCAGTGTTCACACTTTTAATGACAAACAGAGCAGTAAAAGCCACGCTCTCAAACTGTTTGTCCTTCAAGCATGCAGTCAAAGCACATTTCTTTCCAGATCTACAAACCTTGTGTGGGCCTGTGCAGCACTAAAATAATACATTGAAAACAGTTTTCTGTAGTTATACAACATGAATGTTGTGTGTACTGCAGATTTTATTGCTTTATTCCCTTATTTTTATATGTTTTATGCATGGTTTTTATTGAAATTTACCCCATCAGGTAAATGGGATTAATCTTTCACCTTTTTTTAAAACAGTGCTTTTCATTATAAATCTTTTCAGAGTAGCTTTACAAAAAATCTGTACATTATGATTAAAAGTAATCAGTGGCAAAAAAAAGCAAATTTAGTTTCTGGATATTACAAATCATGCAGTTAATGACGATGTAGTGGCTTTCCAATTGCAGCTATCGTTGGTAGAATAAGCAAGTTTTTATATGCATAACAGTTAGAGTCCGTACGCAAAATAGATGTTGTTACATTTAGCCTTCTTTCTAGGGGTTCGGAGAAAAGGTAACACAACAAAAAAACAAAAACAATTTAGATAGATAAAGAAAAATATATTTAAAAATTTGGTAACACTTTACAATAAGGTTCATTAGTTAATGCATTTACTAACATGAACTAATCATGAATAACACTTGTACAGCATTTATTAATCATAATTCAATATTCACTAATGCATTATTAACATCCAAGTTCATGCTTGTTAACATTAGTTAATGCACCGTGAATTAACATGAACTAACAATGAACAACTGTATTTTCTTTAACTAACGGTCACTAACATGAACAAATGCTGTAGTAAATGTATTGTTCATTGTTTGTTCATGTTAGTAAAGGCATTAACTAACCTTAACTAATGAACCTTATTGTAAAGTGTGACCAATTTTTTTATTTTAATTTGTTCAAATAAATAATAATAAATCAACGTTTAATAATGTGCGTGGAGAATCTCCTTTTTCTCTATCCCAGCATATATTCACTTAAGATATAAGGGGGAAAGAAAACTCGGGGAAAAAGATTTTAAAAGAAATATTCTCTCTTTTATTCACTTTTAATTTTAAAAATAGTCAATTTAAAAAAAAATATTTCCAGAAAGAGTAAACAAAACAAAGAAATACTTAAATGAAAACTTTCGTCAGGAGAAGGTAAGGCCAAAATAACAAACAAAACAAAAGCTTCCTGAATAGACAATAAGTCCCACATTTCCTAATAAGAAAAAAACTCAAATCAATGACAATGCTCTTACCTCACTCCCTGACTAAACCCAAAACAGGAGAAAACTTAAAAGGGGATAAACCCAAAATAAATCGCCACCCGTATTCCTAGACGGTTTACGTTAACTTTCAGATAAAGTTACACGTCACTCTTACTCACGCTACAATCTCACAAGTTCACGTTATAAATATCACACTATATCACTGGCATAGCGAAAACAGGGACTCTCTCTGTGCTTTGCTTCTCTGCCTCTTAATAAAGCCTGGACGCTCTAGCAACAGCATCAGATCCGACTTGCTCTGATTGCAAGCAGGTGCGGCTGGTTTGGGAGCGCTGCTCAATGAGAGAGAGAGAGAGAGAGAGAGAGAGAGAGAGAGAGAGAGAGAGAGAGAGGGAGGGAGGGAGAGGGAGAGAATTAAAACAAAAGGGGGGAACAATAAACTGCCACTCACACCAGCAACTTATCATCCAAATATATTATAGGATGTAACAATGTGAATAAAAATCTGTATGCACGCTTCTCTGTTGTATGGTCAAAAACTGTGTGTTTTCTACTAACGCTCTTCCTCAATGCGGTGAAGCCACTGAAAGAACACAGAAAAGAATTAAAGGAAGTGCAAAATGAAGAAATGCAATGCCTAAATACTAACACTGAGGAGATGTTGAATAAAGTGGTTATTTAGGAGAAAAGTATTCTCATAGCTTGATAATATTATATGGATATGCTTGGTTTTTGATATTTTTGGTATTTTTATGGACTTTGAATGAGTTGGGACATCCTGCTGTCTATGGAGGATGAATGAGGTCTCTGATTTCTATCGAATTTTAAATTTGCCTAAGTAGATGAACAAAGATCTCAGGGGTTTGGAATGACAGGAGGTTAATTAATTACATCATTTTCATATTTTGGGTGAACAAACACTTTAAGGTATGTTCAGTTTTGGATTGATAAAGTGCCACTCAGTTTTGTAAGACTGTCAGTATCTGTCCTGATCTTGTGTGTGTCAACATTTACCGATTATAGAAAAAGATGGCGGCTTGAATGACAGCAAGCACAATCAGCTCCGGATAGCTAGTTAGATTAAACCCCTAAAAGTCTAATTCTTAACTCGTATTCAGACGCAAAATGTGTGGGGGTACCAAAATAAAGACTCGTAAAATTCCTAATACTCAAACAAAAGGGAATGAACAAAACACGAATGTTGACAGAGATGCCTCGCCTGATAAATGAGGAGAAGTTAAGCTAACATGCGAGGAAATACAGACAATCAAGCCGGATTTAAAATAAGTAAACAAATCAGTGACCTGAGAAAAGAAATGAACTTGATATCGACTCGATATCGATCTTCAAATTCAATGTGCTCATAGAGCTCTGCTCCCTAAGCCAAACCCAAACTCACCACCACGATCTCTAACCGTCTGATCTACAATCATTTACCGAAGAATTCAAGAACAGCATGAAAGAGGAAATCGCTCAGTTTAAAGAAGAAATAAATGGAAAGCTGACATTGATCACCATCGAATCGAAAAGCATTGAATAACTGGAGACGTGGTCTACTGAGGCGAATGCAGCTCTTGTGGAGATGGTTCGTATTCTGTAAAACCCAATAAGTTAAGGTAACTCAAACCATTTAAGTTCAAAAACGAATCCTAATGAGTACTGTGAACTTAATCCATTTGAGTAAACATAGCAATTTGAGCACAATAAAACCCAATAAATGAAGAGAACTCAAACCAACTGAGTACTGTAAACCCCCATAAGTTAAGGCAACTTAAACCGTTTAAGGAAACCGATTGCTACAAACGATTTGAGTTAAAAAACTAATCTATATGAGTACTGTGAACTTACTCCATTTTAGTGTCACGGGGAGTCTGAGACAGTATTAGAATCCATATGCAGAAGTTTATTAAGGGGCTTAAGCAGAGACATCAACGTGTGAACAGGCAAATAGTTGGCAACATGTAACCAGTCCAAACCAATCGACATACACAGGGGCAAATCGAGAAGACGTTGAGATAGTGCAGGCAGAAGTTCAGTGCAACAACAATCAGTCCAAAACAGATCAAGAGGGCAAAGACAGAGAACGTACGTGATCAAGGCAAGCAGGGTCATACACAGGATAGCGGTCATGAAAGTCACTTGGAACGCTTGGTAAGGCAGGTAAACTGGCAATACTTCGCAAGGAAGCATGGCCTGAGCTCTCGCTGAAATACAGCACAAACAGGAAGTAACCACAGAGGGAGCAGAGCTGAGCCAGTAGTCGGGCGAGGGCTCCCTCTCTGCTGGCGTGGCGTTACATTAAGTTGAAGTAATGAGGTATTTAATTAACTCATTACCTTCAACACTGAGTTTAAAACTCTTTTCAAATGAGTAGATTTAACATTCAGTAAAGTTTGAGTTAACTACACTCATTTCATTTGATAAAGTTGACTGTTGGGGTTTACAGTGTAGGAATCGAGAGATACAAGAGAAATTGACTGACATAGAATCAAGGTCACGCAGAAACAATCTCCGAATCTATGGAATACCGAAGGGTACGAAGGCGGAGATCCAGTCATTCAGTTCATGGAAGCATTTCTCAAGAAGAACTCCAACTCGATATCAATCTTCAAATTCAATGTGCTCATAGAGCTCTGCTCCCTAAGCCAAACCCAAACTCACCACCACGATCTCTAACCGTCTGATCTACAATCATTTACCGAAGAATTCAAGAACAGCATGAAAGAGGAAATCGCTCAGTTTAAAGAAGAAATAAATGGAAAGCTGACATTGATCACCATCAAATCGAAAAGCATTGAATAACTGGAGACGTGGTCTACTGAGGCGAATGCAGCTCTTGTGGAGATGGTTCGTATTCTGTAAAACCCAATAAGTTAAGGTAACTCAAACCATTTAAGTTCAAAAACGAATCCTAATGAGTACTGTGAACTTAATCCATTTGAGCAAACAAAGCAATTTGAGCACAGTAAAACCCAATAAATGAAGAGAACTCAAACCAACTGAGTACTGTAAAAGCCAATAAGTTAAGGCAACTCAAACCGTTTAAGGAAACCGATTGCTACAAACCATTTGAGTTAAAAAACTAATCTATATGAGTACTGTGAACTTACTCCATTTAAGTGTAACGGGGAGTCTGAGACAGTATTAGAATCCATATGCAGAAGTTTATTAAGGGGCTTAAGCAGAGACATCAACGTGTGAACAGGCAAATAGTTGGCAACATGTAAGCAGTCCAAACCAATCGACATACACAGGGGCAAATCCAGAAGATGTTGAGATAGTGCAGGCAGAAGTTCAGTGTAACAACAATCAGTCCAAAACAGATCAAGAGGGCAAAGACAGAGAACGTACATGATCAAGGCAAGCAGGGTCATACACAGGATAGCGGTCATGAAAGTCACTTGGAACGCTTGGTAAGGCAGGTAAACTGGCAATGCTTCGCAAGGAAGCATGGCCTGAGCTCTCGCTGAAATACAGCACAAACAGGAAGTAACCACAGAGGGAGCAGAGCTGAGCCAGTAGTCGGGCGAGGGCTCCCTCTCTGCTGGCGTGGCGTTACATTAAGTTGAAGTAATGAGGTATTTAATTAACTCATTACCTTCAACACTGAGTTTAAAACTCTTTTCAAATGAGTAGATTTAACATTCAGTAAAGTTTGAGTTAACTACACTCATTTCATTTGATAAAGTTGACTGTTGGGGTTTACAGTGTAGGAATCGAGAGATACAAGAGAAACTGACTGACATAGAATCAAGGTCACGCAGAAACAATCTCCGAATCTATGGAATACCGAAGGGTACGAAGGCGGAGACCCAGTCATTCAGTTCATGGAAGCATTTCTCAAGAAGAACTCCAACTCGATATCAATCTTCAAATTCAATGTGCTCATAGAGCTCTGCTCCCTAAGCCAAACCCAAACTTACCACCACGATCTCTGATTGTTAACTTTCTGCAGTTTACAATTAAAGAATCTGTTCTGAAGCTGGCTTGGCAAAAGCGGATACAGGTGCAGGGACGTCCCATCTCGAATGATCATGACTATGCAACAGAAATAATGCACAAACGCAAAAGATACAATGGGATAAAGAAATCACTAAAAGAAGAGAAAATACGATTGCAGGCACCTTACATGAAAATACGCATCCATTGGAGTGACGGGATATGGACTTATAATACGCTTGATGAAGCGGAGAAAAGACATGATGGGACATGGAATTATTAAAAGGCCAGTGGTGAATAACGAAGAGAAAAACGCAACAAATCCCAGAAGCCACCCCCAGGAAGAACGACTACAAAACTGCATGACCTGGCAAAGCGTCGGCAACAAAAACTTGGAGAGGAGCCAAAGAGTTCGACAAAAACTTCAAGAATTCCAACGCACGGCATCGATATAGACTGTACACCTAATGTGTTAAGATTAAAAAGTGTTACAATAGTGAGTTACTCCCCCAAAAATTAACTAGTGGAGTTACTTAGTTACTTTTTATAGTAAGAAATGCACTGTGTTAGTTTTGTGTTTTTGAGAATTAATTAAAATAAAAAGTAACTCAAATATTATGACTTATTTTTTAAGTAATGCATAACTTTATTCATTACATAGAAAAGTAATATTATTACTTTAGTAACTCGCATTACTAATGTGTTACCCTCAACATTGACTGTAAACATCTGTTTTTAGCCACCACTACCAATTCTTCACCACCGCCTTCATCTACTACAGGATCATCGAAAAGTGAACATCTTAAAATTACTGAACTCTGCCAGAAACATGCAGGTTAGTAATTATATTATTATTATTTTTCAGGCTGATATACGCTCCTGACAGAAATTTGCATCTGCTTAAAAATGTGGTGCTATTTTATATTTATGCAATTAAAATGATTTTTTTTTGTTGTGTTTTGAAGTACTCGTCAGCGGTTGGGGTTCTGCTGAAGCTGGGCTCCGATTATTCGTCACTGCTCTGATGGGCGTGGCTGCTGCGGCTGCTGTTGTTCTTCTAGTCTATGACATCAGATCTACAAGAGCTTCAATGATGAAAACAGGAGATTTATCGTAAATATCAAGATGGAAGGAAATGTTACTTTAGATAGAACATTCCTATCTGGTGGTCAAAACGATAGCTAGACAATTCCTTAAATGTTCTTTTGTTTCAATAAGCAGGGCTCTGCAAACAAAAGAACCACTGTGGCCAAATAACATTTGACCGAATCCAAAAACAAAAAAAACCAACATATTTGACCTTTAATTGAATATGACATAGTTTAATAAAGTGGCCAGTTTCACAAGTAAGTGGCACTAGTGTGCCATATATTGTAGTATGATGCAAGCGTCCCTATTACAGAGGCATCACTGTTTTTTCAGGCTGTTTTAATTTGACTTTCACTTTTATATGTGAACTCGTATTTTGGCTTTCGTTTGAATTTAATTGTAGAATTTGTAAAGTCAACGTTAGATATTGGTTAGAAATATTCCTGTGTAACATTTGATTGTTAAACTATTATGAAAATATCTGCATTTGTGTGGTAAGAGACGTGCATGTTTTAGTTTATCTTTGGCCTAAATATAGAAATATTGGCTTGCTTTTTATATACCATAAATAAGTAATTTGTGTGTTATTTAATAATAGTTTATGTAATTTTGTACTATAAATTTACATTTTGTGAATGCTATCTTGTTCTGTTTTGAATTGTAACATTTAAAGGATTTACTGATAGCTTAATAGTTACAACAGCCGCACAGTTGAACTTGAATTTATCTTCTTTAAAACAATAAACTTAAATGTTGCTCAAAAGAACGAAATTTTACCAAATAAATGTGTCTTTTTTTCTCTCCAAGTAGCAGGGTTCAAAAACAAAACAAACAAACTAAAGGGAATGTTCTGTTTACATAAAGAAAACGTGTGTCTAAACAACACGCATAAACTAACATTACCAGAACGTTCAGGGAACCAAAAACTGTTTGGGATAGTTGTGATGTGCTGCTACGTCATCTCCAAAACAGAAAAATACTGAACCAAATAAATTGTGGAGGATGTTAACGGTGACAATTCACACTTAAAAGTACAAAGTTTTTCTTAAGAGAAAGAGTTTATAGAAAACAAGCACCTACAGTGGTCAAGTGGATTAAAACCTTTCATCAAAGTTGTATTTAAAGGTGCTGTATGTAAGTTTTTGACTCTTCTAAAGCATAAAAATACCATAATATGTGTGCAGATATTTAAGAAACATCCCAAGTGAACATACTTGTTTAACTGAAAAACAATGCTGAAGTCAGATATTCTGCTTTGAAAATGGGTTTTCCGTGCCGGAACGCTGTCTTTGTTTAGATAAATTTCATATGCATGATGCCAGTTTAGCCAATTATATGTCAGCACCCTGGGTTGCCTTGTTGGAAAACAGCGTATTTCATTCATTCATTCAGAAAGACTCTGAAAGCATGCGTCCGTGACCAAAAAGAACAGTATGGGAGACAGATGCAGTTCCACATGAGGTTGTTAATTAGCAAATTACATAAATATTACGAACGTAAACATTAGGTGAGCAGGTTACATTGTAACCGCGTGTCCTAACAACACGCTGTGACGAGAGAGGCAGTGATCAGCTATTTGGCTGTTTGCACCAGACGAAACACGGCAGAAATGTAAATACAGCCTTTCAGAAGCACAGAATATGCACTCGCTCACGAAACGGTAAGGTTTAGAATCTATTTAATACATGTTAACCCTCTTTAACATCAATGTAGATGCTGAATCACTCATATGTGTTTAGTTCTAAAGTTCAATTTCAGACGGTTTATTGTATTTTCAAGATCTGAGGTGAACTTTCTGCTTTCAGTATATGGCAACAAATGCCATGTAAAATGCATTCAAACTCGCATTGTTAGCATTTAGCACAGAATAAAGCACACAAGGCTTACCTGAGGTGATCTAGCTGTCATAGGTTTCTGTTGTTCAGCTGTGAGAAATAGAAGCCATTTCTAATATATCAATCGAGGTGTTGGTTAGGACAAAACTCCTTTTAATATGGAAAATATTCCCTCTATCGCGTGTCGTTGCTTTTATTTAGAACACAGTTTAAATCACTCACTCCTGTACACAATCTGGCATCCCAGCGTACTTTTATTATGATCCAGGAGTGCAATACCTAGTTCAACCACTGGGTGTCAAACTTACATACTGCACCTTTAAACTATTAAATAACACCCATTCTTGTCTTAAGACTTTACTTTTTTTGGCCTACTTCAAATGATGACTACTGTCTCTGATGACTCTGACCAGAGCACATACCTCTAGAAGCTGCAGTGATCTGATTGGTCGACACTGCTGTTGTGGGCGTGGCTGCTGTCGTTTATCTGGTTTATGACGTAAGATCCACACTAAAAAAACAAAAACAAAAAAACTTCCCCTTATTTTATTTTGTTTACACATAACTGCACTCCTGTTTTTACAGATTCAAAACCTTCTGTGAAACTTAAAATATATATTAACTTTAAAGTATTTTTACAGTCTAAATTGAATGAAATCCCAGTAAAGAGGCTGTTAGTTATATTAGCTTTGTAATACATAATGTTTTATAAAGCGTGAGTTGTTTTTTAATTAGCACTTGTTTGTAACGACTCACCACAAGAATTGGGATTCATTTGCAGGCGTTCAAACAGTCAGTGGTCAGAGGCCGACGTACAGAATGAAGTCAAACAATCAATGTCTGAAATTCAAATAAACAACCCAAAGGCAGGCAGCAAACAATCACAAACGATGGGAAAGCAGGGTCACAACAGGAAGGCAGAAACAGGATATAACGGCTCAGAGTTGTCAACAATAGAAGAACAAGAATTCGCAAAGTGTGAGTACAAACTGCAAAATACACGGTGGATAGTTCTCAGCTGGACCGGTAATCAGTGCAGGTACGGGGTTGATGGGAAATGTAGTGAAGATATACATGTCGTATACAAGACGTGATGAGACAGTCAATATTCAGGTGAGGGGGCCCTCTGTTGGTCAGAGGAGGAAATCACAGAGTTTGTCCCTGTGACATCATTACTGATTCTTTATCTTCTTGTTATAAAATATGCAGCGTTCAGAGTAGAGCTCATAATGACAGCTTATATATATATATATATATATATATATATATATATATATATATATATATATATATATATATATATATATATATATATATATATAAAAGGCTATTTATTAGTTTTGCAGATGATTTCTTTTGTTTCTTTCCACTAGACAGCACCAATCTGAGGCTATACACGTTAATTTAAGTAGTTTTACAGAACTTTCTTTTAATAAAAAAACATTAATTGTATATTAAAATAATAAAACGATTTTGCCTAAATCTGACCCAAAATGTAATAAATAAATTAAAACAACCCAGCCTTTTTTAGACTGTATATGTACTCATTTACTTTAAGAACTATAACTACACCTGAACCTATAATCTTAACCCATGCTTGCTTATATAACCCAGAACTTTCTGTACTGTAACCAGCAGTGTTGGTTAACAGTGTTGGTTAAAGTTACTTTTAAAAAGTAATATATTACAAACTTAAATCCCTTTAAAATACAAGTTACTGTGTTACTGATTTATGGATTTAGGAAAGTTATGTTATGTAATATTTGCATTAAAAAAAAATCAAGATAGCCTTAAGATTGTAATATATTATTTATAAAAATAACATTACCCAACACTGACTATAACTACACATGTAGTACATGTATTGTAAAATAAAGTTAATTTATTTTAAAGCTTCTTGTTTTTTTCTATCTTTTTCTGGGTTTGGTTTACACATTTCTTTGGATTTTTGTAATATTTAATAAGAACTGTACACTTGCAAACATGCTTTATTTGCTCTTTGTTGATAAATCATGTGACATGATCATATCAAGTGCATGCTGAAAAGGGTAGATGTTTGAAGATTGTGGTGGTATTTCTGAGAAAAAGGTGAAGTACATCAAAGACTGTATATAAATGAGGCATATTAGTCATTGTTATTTCTGTGTTTTGTACAGTGGAGATTGTGAACAAAAGCTACAAATATATTTAAATTCAGATTATCAGCTGTAAAACACAACAGTTATCATTATTTAGCTCAAGTCCGCTCAGTGTTGATTTAATTTCTGTCAATTATTGAGTATTGCATCTGTTTGAAAACAAGTTTTGATATGAGGCAACAATATCAATCAGTTCATTTCATTTTCTTCTGCTTATCCGGGGCCGTGTCGCGGGGGCAGCAGTCTCAGGAGAGAACCCCAGACTTCCTTCTCCCTAGACACTTTCTCCAGCTCCTCTGGAGGGATCCCAAGGTGTTCCCAGGCCAGACGAGAGATATAGTCCCTCCAGCTTGTCTTGGGTCTTCCCTAAGGCCTCATCCCAGTGGAACATGCCTGGAACACCTCCCTAGCTAGGCGTCCCGGAGGCATCCGAAACAGATGCCCAAGCCAACTCAGCTGGCTTCTCTTGATGTGGAGATACGTTTGGGCCTGCCAGGTCTGTCCAGCTTTCCCCTCTGCCAGCAGATCCAACTCACCACCAGGTGGTGATCAGTTGACAGCTCCGCTCCTCTCTTTATCCGAGTGTCCAAGACATGAGGTCGGAGAACAGATGATACAACCAAAAGTTGATACACATTTAGGATTCTCAAAGGCAGGTGCTCGATCAAAAACAAACACAGTGGCAAAAGATCAAAAAAAAAAAAAAAAAAATCAGCACTTGACACTTGAGCTCTCAAATTTTTTTAATGTAACGTTTCGACCTACTGTGCATGGTCTTCATCAGGTTGATGAAGACCATGTACCTGATGAAGACCATGTAGGTCAAAACGTTGTTATATTTAAAAATTTTTTTGAAAACTAAAGTGGCAGTATGGTGATTTTCTTTTGATCTTTCGCCTAGCAATCTACCATTGCGGGCCTTTTCTTTTAGAATAAATGACTTGCACCTCAGAAAATGAAATCGAAACTCAATGAAAGCAATGCAGCCCCTTTTGGAGGAGCACAGACACTCAAGACAGTTCTGGAGGTAATAATGATATAATAATAATAATACTGAACCACTGTGATGACAGACTTTGGATGAGAGGCTTTAGAAATGAGCAAAACAACATTTCAGATGTTTTACAATGTGCTCGAAAGGCTGGTTTGTCCATTAATGTGTCCCATCACATAATTTTTTCACATGACAATTTTGATGCACATGCTGAAATGTATTCAGTAAATGTGTTTTCATTGTAGTTTTTGTGAAATTTTTTCTTATTGGATAAATTTATCCTACTAAATTTTGCACGTTTTTGTGCACATTGTAAGAATTTATGCGCGTTTTGGTTTCCGTCTAGCATTTGTTATGCAATATTCCAAACTGGGCATTAAAACATGTAAATGGAATCATGGCTAGTGTCTTCTCTCTCATCCTGACTTCATGCTCAGCACTGACTGGTTAGCTGTTATTAGCTGTTATTAGCAATCTCTCTGTTGTTTCTACATCCTTTCTGTGGTTTCCTCGTCTCTTGCCCTCAACTAATCGCTTCACTTATCTTAATGTCAAACACAGCAACGGATGTTTTATGCTACATATCAAAATAAAGAATCTGTGGCCCACTTCAAAAAATTTTACCATCCCCTATCTCTGGTGGACAGTTTTTCTAAAATAGTGACTAAAGTCATCCACTGTTTAGCAAATGTTTGAAATACAATAACATTTTTATTTTTTACATGTTCATACATTACAATGACGTGCCAAAAAATACAATTCTGTCATCATTTATTAACCCTTTACTTGTTTGAGTTTCTTTCTTCTGTTGAACACAAAAGATCTTTTGGAAAATGTTGGAAACCTGCAACTATTGACTTCCATAGTTATTGTATTCCTGCTATCAATGTTTGCAGTTTTTCAGCATTCGTCAAAATATCTTGTGTTTAACAAAATAAAGAAGCTCATAAAGGTTTTGAACCACTTGAGGAAGAGTAAACAGTGGACAAACTATGCCTTTAAAACTGAACTTTAAGTTACTTTCACTCAAATATTAATAAAAACAAGAAACAAGTTACATGAACTCAAATTTCTATTGTATTAAGTTGAACTTAAACTGATTGAGTTGAAACAGATTAGCTTTGCTTTAAACTGTATTAGGTTGAGATTTATTATTTGTTTGTGCAAGATTAACGTGTAAAAGCAACTCTCTTTTTGTGCACAAAATGTCTCTCTCTCTCCCACACAAACCCACACCCACACTTGCTCAGACTGCAGTAGTTTTTGTTGACTGATGATTTAATCTATATGATAATTGTAATCTAGTGATCACAGACCCCTGAACTGCTGGAGAAAATGTTAACCTTACTTCTTTTTTACTGTTTGTTCTTTAATCATCTGGTTGGTAAGTTATTAACGTTTTTATGAATTCTGTTCTGTTCTGTTTATCAAAGTGGAGTCTAATAAGGATCCAAGTCACAATGATATGTCCAGAGGCTTGGAACATTTAATTATTCAGAAAATGCATTACATAAAGTGATTCAAAATACATAGGTGAACATGCATTAATGCTATCATAATGTCTGTGCCCTTCAGGTGTGTTTGGTGATACAATAAAGTCAGTGCCAGTGATGGAGGGAGATTCAGTCATTTTACACACCGATATTACACTTCAAGCAGATGAAGATACAAACTGGTGGTTTGGACCTAATAAATCTCTCATAGCTGAAATCAACAATGGGACGGTAAGCTTTTCCACACATGATGTTTCAGAGGGATTCAGAGACAGACTGAAGCTGGACAATAAAACTGGATCACTTACTATCACAAACATCAGGACCACAGACGCTGGAGTTTACGAGTTAAGCGGAAAAAACGTCCCCAAATTCAATATTTCTGTTTATGGTGAGTCAACGATTTGATTGTCATTTTCAGTGTTTACTGCTGTACATATTTTGACTATTACAGCTAACAAACACTTTGACATTATTATTTTAGATGCATATTGCTATATATCTGCAAACTTTTGGGAGTGTTCAGAAAAGTTAGTTTTAAAAGTGCATTACAGCCTTGCGTTTTTTAGCAAAAAATATGCCAACATTTTAGCAATGCTGCTTCTCTGGACTGGATTTCTTATTTGGAGTTTGCATTTAACAGTTTTATTTATTTTAAGGGATACTGGATCTGTTTAAATGCTTGTGAGATAAGTTTATCAGTTCACCCAAAAATGAATATCCAGCTATTTATTACTCACCTCATGTCTTTTTAATTCCCTGAGACCTGAGGACCCGAGACATTCAATGTCCAAAAAAGGAACCAAAAACTTTGTCAAAAACGTTTCATGCATATTCAGAGGTTCAACTGTAATCATACGAAGCTCCAAAAACACTTTTGTATGAAATTTTGGACACACTTTATTTTGACGGTCTGTTTGTTGAATTTAAGTTACATTGCAACTAATTATCATTAGATTATAAGTAGACTGTTAGGTTGGGGTTAGGGTTGGGATTGGGGTTAGGGTTGTTAGTGTAAGTTGACATGTACTTGCAAAGTTTCTTATAGTCAGTTAAATGTCAGTTGAAGGACTGTTAAATGTCAGTATCAACAGATATTAAGCAGACAGTCTACTAATATTCAAATGGACCATCAAAATAAAGTATTATAAAATTTTTTTTCAAAAAAAAATGTGTTCGCCAATGTTTCCACATCAAGTCAGGGTGTGTGTTTACTATGTACATTAAAGGGACCACTCTACTCTAATTTATTGCCTATTTTTTAATGATCCTTCATTTCAGCTCATCTGCCTGTTCCTGTCATCAGCAAAGACTCTCCATTAAATCCTTCACCATCCTCATCAGCATCCACATGTGTGTTGCTGTGTTCAGTGGTGAATGTGAGTGCCGTGAGTCTCTCCTGGTACAAAGGAAACAGTATATTGTCCAGAATCAGTGTGTCGGGGCACAGAATCGGTCTCATTTTACAACTGGACTGTCTAAATGGTTCTTACAGCTGTGTGGTGGCTTATTCATTCACCAATCGGACTACACATCTCACCAACCCTGAACTCTGTCAAGTGTGCCCAAGTACGTGTTAAATGTCAGATTTTGAACTAATTTTGCATTTCTGCTGAATATCTCAATGAATTCTCACAGAACCAGAGCAGGTACAGAGCCTGAATTCAGCTGAACTGTCATTCATTGCAGATCGCACACTTTTACTTTCACTATTACATCCACTTTCTCTTTTACTTTCATTTTCACTTTTGATTCGCTTTTGATTGATAATTAAAACTTTTGACCCACATTACTATTACTATTAATATTACTATTACATTTATTTTTTCTCTTTTACTTTCACTTTCAGTCACTTTAAATGATTGATAAATAAAACTTTTGACCCACATTGTAATCATCCAGTATTAGTATTACCACTATTACATTCACTTTTTCTCTTTTACTTTCACTTTCGATCACTTTAAATGATTGATAGTTAAAACTTTTGACCCACATTCTCATCCTCCGGTATTACTATTTCCACTATTACATTCACCTTTCTTTTACTTTCACTTTCATTTTTAATTGCTTTAAACGGCCGATAATTAAGACTTTCTCATTATACCCACATTCTCATTTTCATCCTCCAGACTCTCTGATCATGCTGATTTCTGCTGCTGCTGGATCTCTGTCGTTTCTGGTAGTTGCGATTGGGATTTTCTGGATCTGCAGGAACCCTAGAAAAACACACCAAGAAGGCAAGTGTTACCTACTGCTCATCCATGTGTAAAAATGTAATATTAAATAAATACTAACACACTTTAGCAATAAGAGTTGGGTATTGAAACATGTAACCAGTATGGAGGATAAAATATCGGCAAAGGAACTGTTACTGTTTTAAAAGTACCGCTATGACATGTATGGTAAAATAAAAACAAACAAACAATAAAAAAGCAGTACTCAACCCTATTAATACACTTAAAACAATAAAGCATTTTTATACAAAAAAACTACAGGGATCTTACACCTTTTCCAACTTCAATTTTAAATACTTTGGAGCATAGATTTATTGGAATAGTTCACCCAAAAATGGTAAAATATGCCGTTATTTGTAACTTTAGGTGGTTTCTAAAACAAAATCTGTCAGTGTTATTTTCATTCTCTCGTACCCAGACCTTACATTTTCATGACTGTAGCTCCCTGTCATTTGAAGGAAGGCATTGGCTGAATGATTGACAGCTGACATTAACTAATCCATTCGCGTTCAGTTCAAAAGCAGCGGGTCAATCAGAAGAGCTTTAAGCCGGGGCAGGAATTTTGTGGGCTTTGTTTACTGCAGCACGCTGACATGTCAACTGTTTTAAATTATTTCTGAGCTATGCGTTTGCCGTTTTTAGGTGCAAATATGCATTTTGTGTAAATGTCTTCTTAAAATACTGTACGTGCATGCGGTGAACATTTTGCCATGAAAACTGGTCGCACAGCAACAATTTTTATGCACTCGCACAAATGCTCTCAAACATATTTCGAGCTCACATAGATAAAATTTCGGGCGCATATGCAACCAAAGCGGTCGCAATTTCGAGTCATGCAATTTCAAATTCAAGCATGTTCAAGCACTTTGTCGTAAATCCAAGTACTTTTCTAATTTTCAAAACACTATATTAAAAATCAAGCATTTTCCAGGATTTCCAGCACCCGTACGAATCCTGAAACTAATATAGGACATGTTTTTGTTCTATTATTATAGGAAAGGTTCAGTCTCATGAAGAAGAAAAAGAAATCATTTATGCTGAACCGATGTTCTTCAAAAGAGTATTCCTGGAATCGGTAAGAAAATTTTATAGTCTTGACTTTAAAATGGGGATTTAAAAATAAGGACATGGACTTGGGTGTTAAAAATTGGTGTGTATGAATGAAACTGAGGATGTGACAAATATGCTATTTTGACTGCACTTTGCTTTTTCCATCAGGGAGTCAAACAGGAGGCTGTGTTTGCTGTGAAACACTGATCAGCTTCATCATTGATGATTTTTAAATATATATTTCACAGTTAATCAATGTTACATGAAGGCTAGAAAGATGACAGCTGTATTTGATGCAAAATCATTGTTAAATCTGGGCATCAAATCAATAATACCAGCATAATTGATTTTTTAAATGATTTTCTTCCATAAGAATATCTATTTTCTGATATGTTCATTCAATGTAACAACAGTATAAATAAATAGTATAAAAAAAGCATAAGGTGCATACCAAATTGTCTACTTATGCATTATTTTACACCAATTGTCTCAAACCCAATTCCTGGAGGGCCGTAGCTCTGCATAGTTTAGCTAGAACCACCTCAAACTCATACATGAGTCTTGAACACCTTGATTAGTTGGATCAGCTGTGTTTGATTAGGGTTGAAACTAAACTGTGCAGAGCTGCGGTCCTCCAGTTACTGAGTTTAACACCTGTGCTTTAAATTATTCTTCAAACCACTAGGTTTTGCCTGTTTGACATCAACATGTTTATAATCATAAAAAATATAAAATTGTGTATGATCACGTGATGGTTTATTTTTAAATAAATTATTCGTCCCACTGAATGATATTTAACCCTCATTCTGACAAATGCAGTGCTCACTATACTTTTCTTCAGCTATCAACCAGACAACTATATCATACAGCAAAGTTATTGTTCACTGGAAAGACGTATGAATATCTCAGCTGTCTCTCTGGAGTGAGTTTTGAACAGCTTTAGAACATTACACTGTATTCTATTTTAGTTTCCATGGCAACCACGGAAGCTTCAGCTAAGAATAATGGCAGATTTCTAACAGTCACATTCTAAATTCTGAACATTCTACATTCCGCATGTGGACCAGCACTGCTTAGGGGACCAATCACAGTTATACACGGTGATTTCTAAATAAAAGTTTGTTTTTTTGGGGCAATTGATCGCACCATAAAATAATTAATAATTTTATATATTTAAACTCTCCTTTGCACCGTACTTGTCTTCAGGTTTGATTGATGATGTCTTGATCCTGAAGAGCCTCTAAAACTTAGGTTCCCTGTTATTTTCTTTCTTAGCCCTTTCTTAACACACACACACACACACACATACATATAACTGATTTATTTTATCTTTGTCATGATGACAGGGGGGGGTTTCGTGGCTCTTTAGACATCACGATGTTCTCGCAGGTACATACAGCCACTCTCCATGCTGGATAACACACAAGGATCTAAATCACCGTGACGCAGCTTCAAAAATTCGTTTCAAACCAGAAGAACAAATTTAGTTGCAAAAACAACCAATTTTCATTTTTTAGTACAATATATGTGTCCTAATAGTGTTTATAGCAGCGTGGGACACATATATAACTGTCAACAGCTCAAAAAATGTGTTTGGTGTTTCGTGACCCTTTAATGGGGCTAATAATTTTGACCTAAAATGGCTCTTAAAAAATTAAAAGCTGCTTTTATTCTAGCCAAAATAAAACAAAAAATGACTTTTTCAGAAAGAAAAAATATTATCAGACATACTGTGAAAATTTCCTTGCTCTGTTAAACATAATTTGGGAAATATTTAAAAAAGAAAATAATTCAGAGGGGGACTAATAATTCTGATTCAACTGATAGATAGATAGAGATATATATATATATATATATATATATATATATATATATATATATATATATATATATATATATATATATATATATATATATATATATATATATATATATATATATATATATATATATATATATATATATATATATATATATATATATATATATATATAGTGGATCAAAATCTTTTATCAAAGTGGTCCAACAACTATTGAACACCCAATCTTGTCTTAAGATAATTTTGAAATACTTAGTTTGGTCCACTTCAAATGCTGACTACTGTATGTTCAGTATTGTATACCTCTGACCAGAGCGCATACCTCTAGATCAGGGGTGTCCAAACTCAGTCCTGGAGGGCCGGTGTCCTGGAGAGTTTAGCTCCAACCCTAATCAAACACACCTGAACCAGCGAATCAAGCTCTTACTAGATACTAAAAAAAAAAAAAAACTTCCTGGCAGGTGTGTTGAATCAAGTTGGAGCTAAACTCAGCAGGACATCGGCCTCAGGACCGAGTTTGGACACCCCTGCTCTAGAAGCTAAGGTGATCTTATTGGTCATCATTGCTCTGGTGGGTGTGGCTGCTGTTGTTCATCTGGTTTGTGACGTCAGATGTACAGTAGCCTTAAAGAAAGAATGAACGTCCCTGTAATGACGAGCCAGACTGAGAGGGATCCATCTGCAGTATGTTTATTAAGCACAATGGAATTAGAAACAAGCACCAATATCCGGTATGCAAACTCACATCAATGTCAGGCATAAAGGATCTCAGGGCAGGCAGCAAACACTCGTTGGTTGTAGAAACAGGCATGGATCAGGGGCAGGCGGCGTAGGTCGAGATCGGGTAGGAGAGCAAGGGGTCAAGGCAGGCAGCGAGATCGATATGGTCAGAGACAGTCCGGGTCGGTAACAGGAGATCAAACAGGATGCAGGAATAAACGCTCGGTAATGTTGACTGGGCAAACAAGACTTCGCAATGAAGTGAGCGTGTGGACTGCTTAAATGTGTGTGTGTGTGATCAGAGTCAGGTGCACCGCAATCAGCGCCAGGTACGGGGCTTATGGGGGATGTAGTGTTAATAATCTGGTGAGGGAGACCTCTGCTGGCCAGTGAGGGGAATGACTGGGACCGAGCCGGTGACAGTCCCTTTATTTTGTCATTATTTTTGTCATTCTCTTTACAAATATTTAAAATTGTACTTGCATATAATCCTATTCCTGTTCTTTACGGATTCAATCCTAATTTCTTTGGTATATTTTTTGTTTCTAAATAAAAAATGTCAATTAAAAAAAAATATCATAAATATTGTGTATAGCAAAAACAGAATTTGTAAATAAAAAATATGGAAACTTTTGATAAGATTACAATTATAAACAGAATTATATGATTAATTTAAAAAATGAACAAAAAAATAAATCAAAGAGTTTTTTTTAAATATATATCAAGCTCATGTCTTCACATCAAAAATAAAGATGTTTCTGTTTTTAGACATTTGATTGCTCATTACTCACAATAGTGTTGATGGCTTCACTTTCTGTTAAATGGCTTCTCACTGTGAACACAAAAGATACAAAAAGGTGAACACACTTTTATTTTGAAATATTTGTTCATGTATGTAAAATATTATTAAAGCTACACAGAAGAGAAGAATGAAAACTTATGAAGAGATTATACCAGCAGGAGAAGCTCCTGGAGAACTGAAGATGATGATGCTGGAGCGCCACCTAGAGGACGAGTGCGATTTCTTTACCTGAAATCTCTTTAAAAAAACCTGATGCTTAAACATTTCAAAACTAAATCTAAATATTCACATTCACATATAACTCACAGGCAGAAAATTAGTTATTACTGCATTGATTTTGACTCCCAATAAGAATGAAATACGATAAGTACTAGAGATTTTAAATGTTTTCAGATTTTTGAGGTTTACTTCTTGAGTCAATTGCATGATATATATATATATATATTAAACCATACATTGTGCTCTCTCTCTTTATTGTACATAACTTTATCAGTGTTTTAGGTTAATTGTCATTGACTTATAAGTTTATAGGCAGTGTCACATTTATACAAGCACTTTGTATAACATTTTTTAACTTTTTATCATTTTCAGTTTTTTTAACAGTAACAGCATGATATGAACACAGCTTCAGACAGCAAATATAAAAGATTCTAGAGGATGCTTCAATAATAAAATGAATAAATAAATACATAATAATAATGTCAAAACAGAAATTAATAATCAATAATTACAACTGATTTAAGAGACAGATTGGTCAATTCAGATAATACAAAATGTAAAGGCACAACTTTGATATTCTTGCAATAAAAGATGATCCCAGCATATAAAAATGTCAAACAACAGCTGTTACATAAATCTCAAGTTTTTGGAAAATGACAAGAATTCAAGTGTCACTAACAGAGAGAACATTTATTCAGTTTTACTCCTTTCAGTTTTATTTTATACACAACACCATTGTTACAGCACCGTTATATTACAATATATTTACAGCAACAGTATTTTACATTATATCATACAACAACAATATACTACATTACATTTTAAACATAACATCTAGAGGTTTTAGTGGCTCACGTGAGAAGAAATATGAGTTTGTTTTATTCGGAGTTATTTAATGTAATTCTGTCAAAAGTATTCCAGTGTCCTCCGTCGTATTTCTCTTGCTTGCAGAGGAACCTGACAAAACATCAGATTAAAAATAAAGATTAAATTTGAAATACTAATAATACAAATAAGACTATATACAGCACTGAGCAGGCTCAGCATGCTGAGACAGAGAGATTATTCACGTTTAATAACTGCATCAAAAATAAAATAAAGAATAAAAATGCATCAATTAATTGAATTTATTATTTTGTGCAAACAGTGATAATGTCTGCCTGTCTCCATCAAAAATGACTTCTGCAGACATCGTGTGATGTTCTGAACGTTTTTAAATGTTTTTTTTGCGGCAGATAGACGCAAGTGGCTCTCTGTATTTTGGTTTTGGTAACAAATGCAAAAGATTCAGTAAAAGCAGAATGAGCATATGCGCATGTCTCCTATTAGCCGCTTTGCTTTCACTGTTTGCATCAGATCAGTGCCCGCTTGTCACCAAGGTAGGTGATACATAGACAAACACACATGAATGAATGTTATGAAAACTAAAGTTTGTTGTACAGTTGGCGGTTCACTTCTGTTATTTGGTACGATTGCATTCATATCAGAAGTGAATCAGAGTTCGCATGAACCATACCCCAGTTCTCATTTTAGGCGAACTCGAGTACAGATCACGGGTGCGCACCCGAGTTCAGAACACACGTTCAGACTAGCTAAACGTACTGTACTTTGACGTCAAACGAACCCATGTGCGGTGGTTTGGTTCATCTGTGGTTCGGTTTATTTGGTCCAGACCAAGGGCAACAAATGACACGCAGCATTTTGCTGCCGTTTTTGGGTCCTTTTCACACCACACTGATTGCTTTGGTCCGAACCAATTGAAAAGAACCAAAATGCAGTCATGTGACAAAATCCACATCACTCATTGGCCAGACGTTATTGAACGTATTTCCTAAACTGCTTTTCGATTGGTCAGAATTAACATGCGAGAAAATTCCAATGGAACTCCCGCAAGTCACTGTTTACTATGGAGCTACGACTGCACTGGCTCATTGTACTCCCGATCATAGTATACTTTATAGTTTGTATACATCACTTTAGGGTGCTTTCACATATGTGGTTCGGTTCATTTGGTCCGGACCAAAGGCAACAAATGATACATTGTAGCATTTTTCTGCCGTTTTGGGTCCCTTTCACACCACACTGATTGCTTTGGTCCGAACCAGTTGAAACGAACCAAAATGCAGTCATGTGACAAAATCTACATCACTCACTGGCCAGATGTTATTGAACGCATTTCCTAAACTGCTTTTCAATTGGTCAGAATTCACGTGGAACTACCGCAAATAAACAAACCGGCAGACGCACAATGTCGCTGCGCTGGCTGACGCAGTATCCCTGGTCATAGTATACTATGTAGTTTGTATGCATCACTTTAGACAAACTATACATTTCGAGAATGAAGGGCGGCTGGGGCTGGAAAACAATGTTTTAATGCATTGCAATCGGCGAAAGCATTAGGAGAAGGCGTGAAATAATTTAGCTAAACTGCGACATGGTCATCTTTCGGAAATATCACCAATGATCCAACAGGTAATGTTTCTCTCTCTCCCTCTCTCCCTCTCTCTCTCTCTCCCTGTTTAAAACTGTTGGTAAAGCGCTGTCAACAAATATTTTTCCTCCAAACCCCATAAGATAGACAGCGCATCGCACTACGGCAGCTGGATTAGTCCAAAAAGGCGCAGTACTTTTTGCGGTTGGGTCTGTTTTAGTTTGGATCATATTCTCACCACAAACGAACCACTCCAGGGTTCGTTTGAAAGCGTACCGAGACCACCTCTTCAAGCAGGTCTCGGTATGCTTTTTTGGTGCGCTTTTGGTGCGCACCCGAGTGCGATTGCTACGTTCTCACCTGCCCAAACGAACCGCACCAAGAGGGAAAACGAACTCTAGTGCGATTCAACCAAACTAAATAAGGCAGGTGTGAAAGCACCCTTAGAGAGACTATACATTTTAAGAATGAAGCGTGGCTGCGGCTGGAAAAAGATTCATGAAAATTCATGTTTTAATGAATTGCAAACGGTGAAGGCGCATCGCAAGTCACTTCAGGAGGAGGCATGAATTAATTTAGCTAAACAGCAACATGGTCATCTTCTGGAAATATTACCAACCCTAACCCTTTTGGTGCGCACTTGAGTGTGATTGCTACATTCACACCTGTCCAAACAAACCGCACCAATAGGGAAAATGAACTCTAGTGCGATTCAACCAAACTCAATAATGCAGGTGTGAAAACACCCTTTGTGTACTTTTAAAAAATGTGATATCTATGTATAAAACGTTGTCTGATGAACAGAAATCAGTATGTGTGTTTCTTTCATACCCATTATCAAACAGAACTATGTACTGTACATGACATGATTTATATATCCGTCTAGTCACACAAACTCAGTCTTCAATGTAATGAGTCACATGCTAATTGATAATAAAGGAATTTAACAGATAAATAATTGAAGATACTTACCAGAGACAGAAACAATGAATGACTTTGAGGAGAATCTTCTATTTGTAATGATCAGTGCTTTATAAAGTCCGGAGTCTGTAGCTCTGGTGTCTATAATGGTCAGATCTCCAGTCTGATCATTCAGCTCCAGTCTGTCTTTAAATCTCTCACAAATATCCTCGTTTCTAGTGTGCTCGATGTTTCCTTCAGTGATCTGAGCTAAGAAAATGCATTTATTCCCAAACTGCCACAGAACCACATCATGCCCCCGGATGGCAGCAGCATCAGTTTTTAGCGTGACAGAAGCTCCCGCCACTTCCTGTACTGACTTCATTTCACCTGATACAGAAGCACACACAAACAGAGAAATGCAGGATAGAAATAAGATAGAAATGCCCAAAAGCAGCACTGATCTTTTGCTTTGTATTTGACACTCCACTTTCTCATTATAGGGATGAGATTCATCATAATAAATATACACAGTGCACACGCATACACTCACTGGCCACTTTATTAGGTACACCTTACTAGTACCAGGTTAGACTCCATTTTGCATCCAGAACTGCCTCAATCCTTTGAGTCATAGATCCAACGTGATACTAGAAATACACGGCACCCGATGTGGTATTCTGCTGCTGTAGCCCATCTGCCTCAAGGTTGGACGTGTTGTGTGTTCAGAGATGCTCTTCTGCATACCTCGGTTGTAACGAGTGGTTATTTGAGTTACTGTTTCTATCTATTGAGTTACCTTTCTATCAACTGGAACCAGTCAGGCCATTCTCCTCTGACCTCTGGCATCAACAAGGCATTTGCGCCCACAGAACTGTCGCTCACTGGATATTTTCTCTTTTTCGGACCATTCTCTGTAAACCCTAAAGATGATTGTGCGTGAAAATCCCAGCAGATCAGCAGTGTCTAAAATACTCAGACCAGCCCATCTGGCACCATCAACCATGCCACGTTCAATGTCCCTTAAATCACCTTTCTTCCCTATTCTGATGCTCGGATTGAACTGCAGCAGATCGTCTTGACCATGTCTACATGCCTAAATGCATTAAGTTGCTGCCATGTGATTGGCTGGTTAGAAATTTGCATTAACGAGCAGTTAGACAGGTGTACCTAATAAAGTGGCCGGTTTATTAGTATATACAAGTATAAATAAAGTGTATATTACGTAATTTTATTTTATACATGATTAGTCATGATTAATTGTTATATCCTAATAGTGTTTGATTAGGAATAATGCAAATAAAACCATAACAAGAATGCATACAAGTTTGCTGTATCAGCTATTATGCTTACCAAGTTGCTTTCGAAGTATAGAGATCCTGAAGCGATAGTACATCACACAAACAGCTACAGCTGCAGCAACCAGCAGAACAACTACAGCTATTCCTGCTACAACACCCGAAGACAGAAATGAACCTGTGAAAACACAGACAGACAGTTATTACAAACTTATCACTTTCTTTTTATCTCACTTCAATCATATCGCTTCAGTTGCATTTTACCATGGATATGAGGCTGAATCTGCACCCACAAAAATCCACAGAAAACTGAATGTGTGCAAATATACTATATCTGTTTATTCAGGTTTAATCATAATAATTCAGGGTTTCCGCTACATTCATTTTTCCATGGCAGGGCACCACAACAAAATTTATTCCTAGAGATATGACTAAAAAAGAATGTCAATCTGATCTTTCTGATCCTTTTTAAATTAAATCATTAATGAGAAGCAGGAGAAATGCTATGTATATATAGTAATACTACATACAGTATAGTAAGTTTGTCACAATTACCAGCAATCTATTTCTGGCAGATCACTGGTAAACATGCAGATCGCCATAGAGCTACAAATCCGCCATTATAGGGACTACAGATCCAGTCATGCACCGCGCATATGCACCTGTTCCGGATTGCGTTGATTTCACATACTCATGGCTGGGAGCCACTCATCAACTGATTACATGGACTTTATAAACTGCACACACACACTTCAGGGCTGAAGCCGCCTTTCCACTGCACACGACATTTGGACACGACCGTCTGAATACGCCCCCTTGTGGCAGTCGCACAGAATATTCGGTTTTGTCGTGCACCACGGAAGAGAAGCTGATTCTTGTGGTGTCCGAAATAGTGCAAAAGCAATAACCTGGTAAATGCAAGGAGAATAAAGGCTTTTGCTTTTGTACCTCTTTAATTCGAACACTGTGAGAATCAGCTTCTCTCCCATAGAAGCGCACGACAAAACGGAATAATCTTACTGCCATAAGGGGGCGTATTCCGACAGTCATGTCTGAATGTCACGTGCAGTGGAAAGGTGGCTATAGCCTTTATTCTCTGTGCGTTCATCATGGTTGAATGAATACTAGAAACTCATGGACAGCTAAAAAAAAAAAATTGGAGGGAATATTTTGTATTACTCATTTATGAATAGAAATGTTTTTTTAATATAGACTTTTTTTTTTTTATTAAAAAACAAACAAACTAGTATTTCTCATCTTGCGCGCACAGACCTGCTTGGACAACACTGGAATACATCACATCCGGTCGGCCGGTCGCATACGGTCTAGTCGCAGGAGTTAAAATATTTCAACGTATCCGCAGCTCAAAACGGATCCGAATTTTCCACATACGGAGATGATCAGAACTCCACGCAGCTCCCGGACTACTCTCCACTGGACATAAATGACTTCCGGTCTGTCGTTTTTCGTATGCAGTGGAAAGACGGCTTGAGTCTTGTTTGTCTGTCTTTGTGAACATTACGACATGTTTTCCTTGCCTTTCCGTGTTTGACCCTCACTTTGTTTTGTTTGTTTATTTAAGTTGTATGCTGCTTGCCTTTTGACAATCTGCCTGCTTATCGACCATTGCCCGTATACATCTGTTTGTTCCTGTGTTGACTGTTGATTGCCTGACTTGTAGTCCATGTAATGGCGGATTTGTAGTTCTAAGCGATCTACGAGTTTATCAGAGAGCTGCAGCCGCCAGAGTTGTTAGTTAATATATTTACTAACACGAACAAATAATAAACAATAGCTTAACTGAAGTTAACAAAGATGAATTATTACTTAATTAAGTGTATTGTTCGTTGTTTGCTCATGTTAGTAAATACATTAACTAGTATAAACTATGTTGTTTCGCAAAGCACTAGCAATACAGCTCTGATATTCCGATATTGTATTTTTCATGAGCGCAAACTTGACCTCCTTTAACTATCGATTTCAATTTTCAGTTCTACGCTCAAAACGTGGTAAACAAGTAATAAATGAATTACAGCTATTGCACAAATATAATTTAGTACCATAAAACCCCCTAAAATAACACAAATAATTAAAAACACGTGTTTGTACTAACATATAGTATATTGATTTCATTTAAATGAACTATGTGGTTGTTTTTGACCACTGTGCACACGCACACATATAAATGTGATTACACTGACAGATTTCATACTCACTAATAACAGTGATCCTGATTCTCTTGTTTACGGTGCGTCGGCTGCTGCTGATCTTCAGATCATAAAGTCCAGAATTTATTGTCCTGGTGTTTGTGATGGTCAGAGATCCAGTGTGATTGTCCAAGTTTAGCATGCCTTTAAATCTCACATCGTCTCCATCATAAGTATAGAATCGTTGGGCTTCTTTAAAGAGTTCAGCTATGACAGTGTCTCCAAACATCCATAGAGTGAAATCAGACATCTGCACTTCAGTAAGACCAGTGTGTAGAGTGACCGAAACTCCTTCCTTCACTGAAACTGCCTGTACTTCACCTGAAACAACAAATGCAGGAGGAATGTTCAGAAACAGCTACTTGAAAATTAAATGTGCAAAACGTTATTCAATTTTAACATATGAAGGAGCAACAAAATATATTTGTAATGTAGCTGTCCTTCAATGCAATGAGTCGTTGTATTTTTGAATCTTTTGTCTGCTACAGATGATCGGAGTAACACATTTGCATAACCCCCCCTTGACCATCTGACCAATCAGAGCAGCGTTAGATTTAAAAAGGGAGGGGTTTACAGAGCGAATTGACTCTAGAAGGGATACAGCCAGAGTTATTCATATTGTTACAACAAAACAATTGCTGTACAAAAATAATTACTGTTTTTACATTATTGTGAGGGTAGGGGTGGGGTAGGAGTAGACGTTAATAACATACAATTAATGGGTAATTTCATAAATAATATAAATCATTTTTATAACTTCTGGCCACAGCTGTATCCCTTCTAGGAACAACCACCAAATTGATTCAAGCAAATTGAATCAAAATCATTGCTAAATGAATCTAATAATAAATGCATATTCTGACAAAATTACGATGGTCTCGTTCACTAATAATCACGTACGTTTTTCTTATTTATACGCACATTTGAAGTTCTCACACACAAAAAAAAATCTGCCTAAGTCACAATATGCATGTACATTAAATATGTAAATATGGTGTGTTCGTTTCTGTTCTAAACTAGTGTCCACATGCACAAGATTAGTCATTTGCATAATACACACCCAAACCAGCTCCTTATAAGTGCTTTCCACAAAGCAGCACTTTTTCAAAGAAAATTCTGACAACAAATGATGAATTAATAAGAGAGAATTATGGCACTTTCTGTGCTTTTTATGATGCTGGACAACCCCACTGTATTAACACTTTTGATGCTCAGGCTCTTTTTTTGAACCGAGATACTTTTTCCAAATGCAGGCACACAGAGCGCTCCGTCAAAACAAAAGGAGCAGCAGGTGTGAGATGTGAAGCGAGATGTGTGCAGGGCACATCAACACCACATGAAACACTTTTCAAAGTGGCGTCTCTCACTTTTCAGGAGAGTGTACTTATTTGCATAGTAGGTAAATATTATTTTGTAGCCTTAAAATTAATTCACCTAATATTTAATTCAAGTGTTAAATTGCTAACTTCACACAGTCCTGCTCCAATTAAAGTACACATGAAGTCAAAACTAACCATATTGATTTTCATTAAAATATGTCATTAAAAAAAAAAGTTTTTTTTTTTTTATTCTGTTGAAAAGAAAGATGATATTTTTGGTATGTACATAAGTAATGTGTACTTATATAGTGCATTTATAGACTATACCGCACTTCACAATCATGAGGGGGTTTCTTCACTCCACCACCAGTGTGCAGTATCCACTTGGATGATGCGACGGCAGCCACGGGACATTGGCACCAGTGCACTCATCAAACACCAGCTAATGGTGGAGTGGAGAGACAGTAATAGAGCCAATTCGGTGGATGGGATGATGGGCCATGATGGTTAAGGGCCGAAAGGGAATATGGCCAGGACACAGGGGTTACACCCCTACTCTTTTCAAGAAGTGCCATGGGTTTTTTAATGACCACAGAGAGTCAGGATCTTGGTTTAATGTCTCATGTAAAAGACGGCGCTCACTGACAGTATAGTGTCCCCTTCACTATACTGGGGCATTAGAACTGTGTGGTTTTACTAACGCCACTTCCAACATTAACCTAGCTTTCCCACGTGGTCTCTCATCCAGGTACTAACCAAGCTCAGTCCTTCTTAGCTTCAGTGTCTTGGGCTGCAGGGTGATATCGAAGTCAACATTTTTAAAAATGTTGCCATTGATTTCTATAATATTTGTTTTTCCTACTATGGATGTCAATGGCTGACAGTTTCCAACATTCTTCAAAATATCTTCGTTTTTTTTAACAGATCAAATAAATTCAAGTTTGGAACCCCCTGATGGTAAGTAAATTTTCATGTTTGTGTGAACTATCCCTTTCATTTCATTACTACAAAGAAACCCTTGATAAACTCACCACTGATGGTCACACTGAACGTCTTGTGTATAGTGTGTTTGCTGCTGCTGATGTCAACTTCATACACTCCCGAGTGTTTAATCCCAGTGTTCTTTATGATCAGAGATCCGGTCTGATCCAGCTGCAGTCTGTGTCTGAATCTCCCATCTTCACCATCCAGCGTACGGAAGGATCTATCGAGTTTATTGATTTCAGCTATAAGAGCATTCTGAGGCCCAAACTTCCATCGTATCACATCGTAATTCAGTATTTCGATAACCTCAGTGTGTAGAAAGACCGAATCTCCCACCATCGCTGATACAATCTGTATTTCTTCTGCAGACACACCTGAACGGCCAGAAGGAAGAGTTAATAAAACTCAGCTCTTCAGATCTTCACTGGTCTATACAGTGTAATACAAGATTTAATGAATAAAGTAACAACAAACAGCCAAGAAAGAGATCAATAATTGAGGTAAAAATGCCAGAGGATTTACACCTTTTAAAAGTATGTGTAGATAGGCAGTAGGGGTGTAAATATACAGTTGAAATCAGAATCATTAGCCCGCCTGTATATTTTGTTTGCCCCAACTTCACAGGAGGGTTAATAATTCTGACGCAGCTCTTTAAATAATCAAAAAACACTTAAACTCACCATCGAGTCTAAACATCTTGTTTAAGCTGAATCTGTCGGTCACTTCATAAGATCCAGAGTCTGTGGTTCTGATGTTTCTGAGGGTCAGATCTCCAGTTTGAGGGTCCAGCTGCAGTCTGCCTTTGAACTTCCCGTCAAGATCCTCATCGTATGTGTGGATTCTGTTTTGTCCTCCAACATATTTAGCTATGAGGTTTCCTTTCTCTCCATACCTCCACTCGATATCATCGTCTTTACGCATTTCAGTTAGATCAGTGTGTAGAGTAACAGAATCTCCCTCCTTCACTGAAACGAATTCACCAAACACACCTAAAAAAACAACAGAAATGGTTACATGGACATAAATATTTACAATTAAACATTACTTTTAGTATGCAGATTCATACAAGTTAATTAATTTTCTTTTGGCTTAGTCCCTTTATTCATACAAGTTAGTTTAAATTCATTTTGATCTAATCTGGTACTATGCATGTTGAATTTGTGATGTTACATTTCGAAGCATATTAATAATGTTTTTGGACTAAATTCAGACTTTTTATATATTTCAGACAAAATCCTACACTCAAACTTATTTAAAATGAGTCAAAACAAAAATTCTAAGGTTTTTTGGGGGACAACTTAATTGTTTTATGTTCAATCAACTTAAATTTGTAAAAAATATCAATTTAACTTAATTTTTGTTGGGACAACATGAAGGAATTATGTTGATCACAGCAGTTTTTTTTTACAGTGTTGGTTGCTTTAACTCAATGTTGCATAAAATATGAAGAAATTTTTTTTTATTTAATTTAAATTATATATATATATATATATTTTAACCCACCTGTTGGGTTTTTCCTCACAGTCTATGTGATAGTAGATGGTGTTATGTGTCATGTTCTTTTTTATTATTATTTTTTATATTACAAACATTTAAAACAAAATGCAACAAAGACAAAATGATCACAACAAAAAATGTAATTACATGTCAAAAGTCTTAAGAGAGTTGCTTTAAGATTATATTTAAAAAAGATTAGTTTGACAAGGGAATTAATTTTGTTTCAGATTTACTAAATAGCAGTGGTGAGATTTATACTTATCAGGAAAATCTTTCTTCTTTAGGGACTTTTTTTTGCATAATTATTATAATTTGATTATGAAAATCATCTCTAATAAACTGCTTTACTTAATGAAAATTCATCTTACTTATAACTAGGCCCACACGGAATCTGCACGCGCAGAATTCCGCAGATTTTTAGCCCATCATTAATTCTGTTTATTTACTTGAGTAAATGTGTGTAAATCTATATATATTTTTTTTGTTTTTAAATTAATTTCAGTAATATTATTGACTAATATGAAAATGTTCATCTGATTTATGTACAATGCAGATTGTACAGTAATACAGTCTTTTAGTAGATATATTATATGAGAGACTTGCTTTGTTTACCAAATAAAGTGAATCTAATTGGATTTGTATTTTAAACATTAAAAAAAAAGTTTAAAAAGTATTATTTTTTTATTTCACATATTAAGGTTTTAGTTATGATACTCCCAAAATAATTCTGCAGAAATCCACAGATTTTTACCAAAATTCTCCACAGAAATAGCAAAAAACATCCACAGATTCCATCTGGCCCTGCTTATAACTCAGTCTTAAAGCAAATTCCAAAAACTGTACTTGGTGGTACCAGTATCTTAGATAAAAAAATGTAATAACTTCCATATTAGAAAATGTTTAATTCAAAATATTAGTTAATAGTTAATAGTTGTTTCCCGAAAGCCATTTTGAAATGGAAATTTTTTTTTTTTTTAATATTTAATGGATATTTGGTCAACAAATAAAAAGGTTTTATTCCCAAATAAGGTAAAAGAAATTCATTTCAAAATATTACACAAGTACAATCCCTGCAATATATTTATTAATAAATTTAAAACCGACATTTCACCACAATGTTCTTTCTGTAACACTGAGCCTAAAAGTCTTTTACCTCAATTTTGTACTTGTAAATTTTCTAATGATTTTTGGAAACAGGTTTCAGGGTTGATTTTTGATTCATTTTACAAAATAATTAACTTTGACGAATGCATGATTCTTTTTTTGAATTGTAAAACTGGCTATGATACACTCGATAATGCTTTGAAGTTGATCATTTTTCTTGCCAAGTTTCACATACACAAGGTAAAAGTAATGTCTATTACTCCCTCCTTTGATTCTTTCTGTAAAGATTTAAAAATATTTTATAATTCTTTGACCTCAAATACAAGAAACAAGAAGGCTATGAAAACCTCTCTAATAATGAAAACAATTATCTATACAATCTAATAATTTAAATATGATGGATCCCCCCATATATATAATGTAGTATTTTTTTTGTTTAATGTATGTTCTGCATCACTAGGTTTCGCATGACTGTTACATATGTTATCATATAATCCTGTATGCTTTGTCAGTTATATGCTTCAATAAAAAAAAAAGTTGCTTTAAGATTTATTCATACAGTTCAATATTTACTATTTAGATCTAAAAATGAGGTTTGAAATCTAAAATGATTAAATATGAATACACTCAAACATTTAGAATTTTTATAATAATAATTTAGAGTTTTTATATATTTAAATAATGTATTTTTTTAACCTAAAAGCTAGTTTTTTGGTTGTAACACCAGCAAAGTTTATCACTGTAGATTTACCATAGATATATGAGGCTTAATAAACATGTCACTACCCGCAAAAAAATAGCTTATAAAAAACTATTTAAATGAATACCTGAATAAATGTATTTAATAATCATGATTATTATAAGATAATGATTTAATACGTCCTCAAAATCACAAATGCGCACATTTAACATGTTAGATGTACAAAAAAGAAGATACACGTCTTAAACAATAAAATTAAACCAGCCTACACTACATGTGAGCATGAACAGTTTATGTGGATTTTACAGTCTTTAAAACAATTATATGAAAGATTACAAACGGCAAGAAATGAGAATTCCCCAAACATTCCAAACCGAAACCGAAAACAACTTACTGTCGGTGAACAAAAACAGCAGAAGCAGCAATATAATGTTCTTCATAATGCTAGAGTTTATAGATAACGTTTGAGTTTCCGAAAATAATCAACGTATATCATATGAAGCTAGTCTTCTCCGTTGATGAAACGCAACATTACGTTACATTCAACAGGCTCAGAAACCGGTTTAAAAACAACAACAACAAACACATTCCACAATAGGACACATTTCAAAGCGCTGTAACTCCCGGAAATGCAGGTGTGAAATCTGTCAGATTGTGAAACGTGTTTGTTGTTGTGTTTTTTAAATCGGTTTCTCAGCCTCGATGTTGAATGTAACATATTGTTGCGTTTCATCAACGGTGAAAATTAGTTTCATATGATACACTGACTTTGAGAACAATATTCGCGTTTTCCTTCCAAAAATGACATCCCTTTAAGAATGTTCGTAGATTGTGAGGTGGCAGGTTTTTTTTTAGAATTTGAATTCTAAATAGAACATAAAAAGAATTGTCAAATTTTCAGATTGTCAACGCATTGTGTTTATTCTGCTTCAATTGGTTCCCTGCACCTTTTTATGTTGCATTAATGCGCATACTTAAACTTGTGTTATCAAACCCGTTTGCTCCATATTAAGAGATTTGTAATGTCACTGGAAGAAAAACTTGCTCTGAATGTAAAAAAAAAGAAGAAAAAAAAGAAAGAAGGGAATAACACTGCCCTCTGTTGGGGATACGGCCCAGATCTGGTCTACTTCTCCGCATTGATTTGCAGTTTGGATTGCCAAGCCCTCAGTTTTAACCAATTTCCACTAGTTGTTTTTTATTTCGCGAGTTAAAGGTTTATTTTACATCACTTATATTTGACTTCGTTAATTATTTATTCAAGTATGGAAGTAACATATTACAGTTTTGGAACTGGCCAGTTTTGTTCGATTGCCAATTGCGCTAGAGTTCTGCTTCCAGATTAGCAAAGAGCAATCTTCTGTGAAACTAGTAGTATTTTACAGTATAAATTGAGTGTAAATCCCTGTAGGCTGTTGGAATTATATTAGCGTTGTTATATACAATATTCCTTTATGTTTATTTTCAGATGTCAATGCCGGGAATCACTTGATATTTTATTGTGTTGTCAAAACAATGTCTATGGGAGGAGTAGAAGTGTTTCTTGCAGTTATATAGACCAAAAGCACACAACTAAAGTGCCTTTAAAGGGAATAACGTTGATTTAGCCTTTGTTCTGTTCATTCAAACCTTTCTTCCACTATATGCAAGTTGTTTTGAAATAATCTAAGTAATACCTCCTCATTATTGATTCTTTGTCTTCTTGTTATAGATAATGTGGTGTTCAGTGTATAGCTCATTATGACAGCTTATTTAAATTATTTAAGGCTATTTACTAGTTTTGCAGATGATTTTATTAGATTTTTTTTCCACCAGATGGCACTAATTCACTTTAATTTAAGTAGACCTTTTTTATTTAAGTAGCACTGCAATGCAATAAAAAAATTACATTCGTTTTCATATCAAATTTAACAGAAAGATTTTGTCCACATTTGACCCAAAATTTGTTTTAAAACAACTCAGCATTTTTTAAACTGTATAATGTACTCATTTACATAAACTAAGAAAGAGCAGGTACTACCTACACCTGAAACTATAACCTTAACCCATGTTAGCTTACTGTACTGTACTGTAAACATCCATCCTGGCCAAAGTCTCTCTATCGACACTTACCCATCATGGCCTCCTAATAATCTCCATCTACTGAATTGGCTCTATCACTGTCTCTTCACTCCACCTATAGCTGGTATGTGGTGAGCGCACTGGCCCCGTTGTCCTGTGGCTGCCGTCGCATCATCCAAGTGGATGCTACACACTGGTGGTGGTGTGAAGAGACTCCCCCCTCATGATTGTAAAGCGCTTTGGGTGTATGGCCATACACAATAAATGCGCTATATAAATACACATTACATTTATTCATTCATTTTCTTTTCGGCTTAGTCTTTTTAATAATCAGGGGTCGCCACAGCAGAATGAACCGCCAACTTATCCAGCATATGTTTTACACAGCGAATGCCCTTCCAGCTGCAACCCATCACTGGGAAATGTACTGTAAACAGTGTTGATTAAAGTTACTTTTAAAATTAACATATTACAAACCTAAATCACCTAAAAAAAACTGCTTAATGTGTTACTTATTTACTTTGAGGAAAGTTATCTGAAAGTATGTTATTATTATTATTTTTAAAAGATCAAGATAGCCTTAAGATTGTAATATATTACTTTTAAACGTAACACTGACTGTAAGTACATGTGTAGTACATGTAGTGTAAAATAAAGTTCAAGATTTTTCTTATATTGTTATTATTTTAAAATTAAATAGTGCACACATAAGACTTAAAATCTACTCTTAAAAGTTAAAAATATACTACATTCTTTATTATAGAGGAAACTTTAAAACTATTACTGTGGTTTACTTTATTTCAGGAGTGTCAAGCTCAATTCCTGGAGAGCCACAGTCCTGCAGAGCTTAGTTCCAACTTTGCTTCAACACACCTATATGTAAGTATCAAAACTAGCCTAAAGTACTGAATTAGTTTGATCAAGTGTGTTTAATTAGGGTTGGAACTAAACTGTGCAGAGTTGTGGCTCTCCAGGAACTGAGTTTGACACCTGTGCTTTAGGAAAATGAGTGTCAATGCAAAACGAAGAGAACTAGAGGGATATACAGCATCAGTGTTGATGATTTCATTACAATATCGGAAACAGTATGAAATGTGTTTGGTGTTATAGATGCAGGGGAAAAGTATAGATGGAGGGAGATACAATCACTAAAGAGCAAAACTGAACAACAAACAGATGAAGGGAGTAATAAAGTGACCTCAACGTTATCTTAAAGCTACAATCAGCAAAGATGTAAACCACTCTGCACACAACGATGCTGCTGACACATTCAGAGACAGACTGAAGCTGGTCAATCATAGACCTCTGACCATCACAGACACCAGAACCACAGACTCAATTTAAAGGTGTATGCAAGTCTTTAACTCTCCTAAATAAATAAATAATTTACATTTTTACTTTGCAGATGTGACAGCAGATATTTAAGTAACATGCCAACATATTTGAATACATTTATATAGTGTTTCAATGTTTCTGACTATGGTAAATCAACAATTTCAGTGTCCGGTCATCATCTTGCTTTTCCTACTACAAACTGGGCTCAGTTTACACATTTCTTTAGATTTTTGTGATATTTAACTACTATAGGTACTGTGGACTCGCAAGCATGGTTTAGTTGCTCTTTGCTGATAAATCATGTGACATGATCATATCAAAAGTGTAGATGTTTGAAGACTGCAGTGGTATTTCTGTGAAAAGGTCAAGTACATCAAAGACTATACATCACAGGTGTCAAAGCCAGTTCCTGGAGGGCCGGAGCTCTGCACAGTTTAGTTCCAACCCTAATTAAACACACCTGATTAAACTAATTGAGTGCTTTAGGCTTGTTTGGTACCTATAGATAGGTGTTTTGAAGCAGGGCTGGAACTAAACTCTGCAGGGCTCCGGCCCTCCGGGAATTGACTTTGACACCCCTGCTATACATACAGTAAATGAGGCATATTAGTCACCTTTATTTCAGTGTTTTGTACAGTACAGCTGTAAACAATGTCGTTCTTTAGCTCAAGTCCATTCAGTGTTGAATTGTTCAAATGTTATTTTATTTAGCATGATAATCAGTGGTGTGAAGAGTGCTGAAGAATCATATCCAAGTACTTGCCAAAAAAATCAGTGCGAGTAAAAATATTTGTTGTAATCACTAGGTGTCAGGTTAAGCTAGGTGTTAGGCACAGGTCCTTCAACCCTGGCTAAGGCTACGAGTATCCAGCAGGTGGCACCACAAACCAAGTTCCTGCAGTACTGATATAATCCATGCAATTTGTGCATGAGTTTAAAAACGTACAATTCTGTAGTGCATTTAGTCATAGTTTAAGACCATTTCGTGGTTTCAGTCAACATACAGTAGACCTCATCACCATCAACGTCTCTCGCTCATTGCGTGAATCATTTTTCATCTTCTTGGACAATTTAATCCTTCACAATTTAGGTTATTTGACAATGCTTGCGATGATCATTCACGTTGCACATGTCCAGACAATTAAGCTGCCATCATGCATTCATGTGCTGGAGATACAAAGAATTGCATGTTATCTACTAAGATATTATTTATTGTACTTAATGTGTGCTCTTCAGTCTGTTAATATGTTTATTGGGAAACATCTGTATTAATTATTGTTTATTTGTTTTAAAAATCACACATATATTCTATCGTATACCTACCAAGTCCTACAGTAAATTAAAATCATTATCAAATATCCTGAGTGCCTCTCTTCAATTAAGAAATCATCTCATTCAGTTCTGACTGACTGCCTATTGTGTTTCACACCCAAAATTTATACAACTACTAACCCCTCCATTTCAGTAGAAGTATATAAACTAGTAAGTAGAAGTAATAAAAACTAAATCGAAATTTTTTTCCTGAGAATAACTACTCAATTACCATAATTAGACCATTCGCAAACACTTGAAATAAAATGAAACATGGTGTGGTGGTGGATTTAATAAAGCTGCATAGGCTGTTCAGTGCTTTAGATCATATTGGATGACAAAATGGAAGTACATTGCAATGAACGTATTTTAAAGTGGGCCACAGCTCTTGCTCTTGACCCAGAAAATGAGACTTTAAACCACAGTGCAAGGCTCAGCTTGCGCATTTTTCCTTTGAGCAGGTCTCAACAAAGAAATGACTTCTGCGAATGCAAAGGCCTCATTCTGAGAAGGTCAACTCTTCCATTCATCGTCTGCTGAAACCACTTAGCAATGAGTTACATAATTCTCACTGACATTAATCTCAATTACATTTATTTGATACTAACCCTTTAATTGTCATTTATTAGGGATTTAATAAGCATAAATAGTCTTCACTTTAGGTCACAGAACTGCATGAAGTTGAGTTAATAAAGCATTTATTAACATACATAGTAAACATTACTATATGCCTGAATAATAAAATATATAAATGTTGATTTGAATAGTTTATCAATCGTTTACTAACTCATTCTGAATTATCTTAAAAACCTGCAACTACTCTTAAATACAAATGGTTTGTAAATAATACAATACTGAAATTACTAATGAACAATTAATACGGTAAGTAATAAAGCATGAAAATACAGTTTAAAAGTCAAGATTACAGCATTTGTAGCTGTATTTATAAACTGCTTTAATGTAGAGTTAATACCTAACAGATAATGCATTAACTGTTTGCTAATGCTTAATAAATGATTCATAGTGTGTAATTATTTTTAAATGTTACCAATATTCTTTAAAATAACATTCTTTAAAATATCTTCTTTTGTGTTCACCAGACGGAAAAAAATAAACTCCAATAGTTTGGAATCATTTCACAAACTGGAATCATTTCACATCATTCCACCAAGTTTAGTCAAGATTTACACCAGATTTTTGGTCTTTTTTTGTATTAATGTTTGTATAAACTTTGAATTCTGTAATATATTTGTGAATTTAGATATGTTTAATCTGGGCCACAACAAACATAGAGTGTCATCTGTGTAACATTAGCCATGTTTCCATCTAAAGATGCGAATTAAACTTCTGCAAAAATTTAATATTTATAAAATATAAAATACTTGTGAATAAAGTTTCATCCAATGAGTCAAAGAGAACAAAATCATCACTTCCTGATAAATTGACCCCAAATTCCAAAAAGAAAAATGTAATTTGATTTGGTAGAACAGGCCACTGTGGGTCTTTTTTCTTCTGTTATATAGGACCTGCACCTCAGAATATGAAACCCAATGAACCCAATGCGGTGGCTTTTGTAGGAATGAGACACTCTTTGGGAGCGCAGACACTTAAGACAGTTCTGGAGGTAATAATAATACTGAACCACTGTGATGATAGACTTTGGCTAAGGGATTTTGGAATGACCAAAACAACATTTCAGATGTTTTACAATGTACTCACTCTGCTGGTTTGTCCATTACTGACGTCTCATTACACACATTTTTTGTCATCACATGATTTGTTCACATGACATTTTTGATGCGCATACTGAAATTTATTCTGTATATGTGTTTTTAAAGTAGTAAATATACCTTTTTTTCTTATTTGATAAAGGTTCATCCTTCTCAGTTGTTCGCATGTGTTTTTTATGCACATTTCCAAACTTTATGCGCATTTTGGCATTTCCAAGCATTTTTTTTCTCCGCGATATTCCAAAATGCACATAAAAATATGTAGATGGAAATATGAGTAATGTTTTCTCTGTCATCCTGACTTCATGCTCAGCACCGACTGGTCTCATTTAGCTGTTATTTCCACTCTCTCCTCTACATGCTTTCTGTGGTTTCATCATCTCTCGCCCTCAACTAACCACTTCACTTATCTTAATCTCATCTTAATGTCAAAAAGCAACGGAGGGCTTTACGCTACTGTACATATCAAAATAAAGCATCTGTGACCCACTTCAAAAAACTGTACAGTCCCTATACTCTGGTAAAATACTATTTTTCTAAAGTTGTGTCTAAAGTCGTTTGTATGATCATGTGCTGAATTATAACATCTGCACATTTTTTTAAATACAATTACATGTATACTTGTACTTTGCATGTTCATATATAACAATGATGTGGCAGAGCTGTTATAGTTCACTCAACAAAAATACGAATCTGTCATCATTTACTCACCCTTTACTTGTTGTAAACCTGTTTGAGTTTCTTTCTTCTGTTTAACACATGAGGAGATATTTTTTAAAATGTTGGAAACTTGCAACCATTGACTTGCATAGTATTTGTTTTTCCTGCTATGGAAGTCAATAGTTACAGGTTTTTTAGCTTTCTTCAAAATATCTTCTTTTGTGTTTATAAGCAGAAAGAAACTTATAAAGGTTCTGAACCACTGGAGGAAGAGTAAACAGTGGGTAAACTATCCCTTTTAAACTGAACGTAAGTTACTTTTACTCAAATATTAAGTAAAACAAGAAACAAGTTACACGAAGTCAACGTTTAATTGTATTTAAGTTAGTTGCTTTGCTTTAAACTGTATTAGGTTGAAATTAATATTTATTGTGTGGTTTGAGCAAGATGTGTTTTGAGCAACATGCAAATAAAAAAATCTCTTGGTGTGCTCAAAATGTCTTTCTCTCTCACACACACACACACACACAAACCCACACCCACATTTACTCAGACTGCAGTAGTTTCGGCTGGTGATGATTATAATCTAACGATCGCAGATCACTGAACTGCTTTAGAAAATGTTAAACTTACATCTTTTTTACTGTTTGTTCTTTAATCATCCGGTTGGTAAGTTATTAATGTTTTTATAAATCCTTTTATTGTTTATCAAACCAGAGTTTAATAAGGATCCAGCGGTCACATTAATGATACATACAAAGGCATGAAATATTAAATTATTCAAAAAAAGCATTATATAAAGTGATTAAAAATATATAGGTGCAAATGCATTAGTGCTATCATAATGTCTCCGTTTTGCAGGTGTGTTTGGTGATACAGTGAAGTCAGTGCCAGTGATGGAGGGAGATTCGGTCACTTTACACACTGATTCTAAACTTCAGGCAAATGAAGATATAAACTGGCGGTTTGGACCTAATAAATTTATCATAGCTGAAATAAAAAATGGGACTGTAAGCTTCTCCACACATGAAGTTTCAGAGGGATTCAGAGACAGACTGAAGCTGGACAATAAAACTGGATCACTTACAATCACAAACATCAGAAATACAGACGCTGGAGTTTATCAGTCAAGGAGAAAAACCGTCTGCAAATTCAATATTTCTGTTTATGGTGAGTCAATGATTTGATTGTCATTTTCCGTGTTTACTGCTGTTCATATTTTGACTATTATAGTTCACGAACACTTTGGAATTATTATTTAAGGTGTTTTTTGCTATGTATCTGCAAACCTTTGGGAGAGTTGGAAAAAGTTATAGTTTTAAAAGTAATGCATTACAGGCTTGCTCTACTTTTTTGTATGGGCTGGGCTTGCTTATTTGTAGTAGTAGTAATAATAATAATATTATTATTAATAACAATATATTTTATGACACATTAATCTTTTCTCCAAAGATTTTGATGCTGAAAAGTCTGAAAATGACTTTCATTGTCATTATCTGTATTGGTGTTGTTAAAAAATTGCAAAAATTTGGCAGTAAACTTCCGGTACTTCTTATTTGTTATTTTATGAATTATATTCTATATATAAAGCAACACGGCGGTGCAGTGGGTAGCGCTGTCACATCACAGCAAGAAGGCCGCTGGTTCGAGCCTCGGCTGGGTCAGTTGGCATTTCTGTGTGGAGTTTGCATGTTCTCGCCATGTTGGCGTGGGTTTTCTCCGGGTGCTCCGGTTTCCCCTAGTCCAAACACATGCGGTACAGGTGAATTGGGTAAGCTAAATTGTCTGTAATGTATGTGTGTGAATGAGTGTGTATGGATGTTTCCCAGTGATGGGTTGCAGCTGGAAGGGCATCCGCTGTGTAAAACATATGCCGGATAAGTTGGCGGTTCATTCCGCTGTGGCAACCCCTGATTAATAAAGGGACTAAGCCCTAAGGGACTATGAACGAACGAATTAATACTCTCTCTATATATTGTGTGTCTGTGTGCGTGTATACAGGTGCTGCTGGTCATGTAATTAGAATATCTTCAAAAAGTTGATTTCAATAATTCCATTTAAGAGAAACTTGTATAATGTTGACATTCATTCCACACAGACTGATACATTTCATGTGTTTTTATGACAACTAACCAAACTCCTAAATTCAGTATCTCAGAAAATGAGAATATTACTTAAGACCAATACAAGGAAAGGATTTTTTTAAATGTTGGCCAAATGAAAAGTATTAAGAAGTATAAGCGTGCACAGCACTCAATACTTTACCGCAGTAATGCAGCATGGCATGGAGTGGATCAGTCTGTGTTCAGCACTGCTCAGGTGTGATGAGAGCCCAGGTTGCTATGATTGTGGCCATTTCACAATGCCTCTTCTGCATTGTTGGCTCTGGCATATCGCATAAGTAATTTATTAAAAGATTAGTTGGCCCAAAAATGAATGTTCTGATATTTAGTACTCACCTTATGTCATTTTAATCCCCAAGACCTGAGGTCTTGAGACATTCAAAGTCCAGAAAAAAAAAAAAAACTGTCAAAACATTTCATGTGTCTTCAGTGGGTCAACTGTAATCATACAAAGCTCCAAGAACACTTTTGTATAAACAAATTTCTGAAAAACAATTGTTCACCAATGTTTCCACATCAGGTTAGGGTGTGTATTTACTATGTGCATTAAAGTGGACCACTCCATTCTCATTTATTGCCTATTTTGTCATATCATCCTTCATTTCAGCTCATCTGCCTGTTCCTGTCATCAGCAGAGGCTTCACATTAAATCCTTCATCATCCTCATCAGAGTCCAAATGTGTGTTGCTGTGTTCAGTGGTGAATGTGAGCGCTGTGAGTCTCTCCTGGTACAAAGGAAACAGTTTATTGTCCAGCATCAGTGTGTCTGATCTCAGCAACAGCCTGCCTCTAGATTTGGACTGTCTGGATGATTCCTACAGTTGTGTGGTGGCCTATTCATTCACCAACCAGACCAAACATCTCACCAACACTGAACTCTGTCAACCATGTCCAGGTATGTGAAAGGTCCAATGTTAGGCCATGTACACACATATTTTTATAAATTGGGTTTTTCTCGTTTTTTTTTTTTTTTTTTAATCTCCATCTAGATGAAAATGCAAAAACGCACTGTGATACGTGTGAAAGTCTGCACGAACCGGAAATTGTGACCGTTATTTTTTTTTCGTATTGTGATGCAGTTCCTAGAGAAATGAAATATTAAATGAGAAAAAGGCTTGTTTTCTTTTACTCTGAGCTGATTGGATGTAGTAAAGTAGGCATTTCATTCAAAAGATTGGGAAATAGGCTTCGGAAGAGTTATTACAACCTAACAGACTCCACCTCCTCACCATTTCTGTTTCTCGTCAAAACTGACAGCTTGAGGGGCATGGTTAAGTATGTTAGCCATACTCATTACCTCAGATAACCTGAGAATTTAACTGAAAACAAACAGAAAGTGCATTTTCAGATTTCAATTTTTGAAGCAAACTATTTATTTTTTCTTAATGACATGCACAGCTGAATTGTTCACGACAAAACTAGCAATGTGAGCTAACAAAATCAATTCAGTTAGTTTTAATTTCATTTGTAGAGAATGCTGAATCAATAGGGGATAATAATGACACTATTATGCTGGGTTCACACCACACTGGGAAATAAGTATTTGTACAAGTAAATTGCATACAAATCAATGCAAACATTAGAATAGAGGTGGATTAAAGCCAGCGGGTGAAGTTACGAAATATGAGATGCGTTTGTCGATAATGTGCGGAAATCTGCCTCATTTGCTTTTTCTGCATTTGCTGTCAACCCAACCTGGTTGGCCAATAAGAAAGGAGAAAACAGCGCACACGCTGAGGTCATGACATGAAAACTCCAGTTGTAGTGTCCACATTGTACCCAGAGTTTTGGAACATCTTCACCCTGGCTGGAATTTTCAGAATATTTCGGTTGCAGTCACCAGATACTGCATTCATGCGAACAAATACTTTGAAAGTATGTTCAATTTTGCATTAATAAAGCACCACTCAGTTGTCTAAGATTGTCAGTATCTGTCCTGATCTTGTGTGTGTTGAAACATTGACTATAAACAGTGTTGGGGAAAGTTACTTTTGAAAGTAAAGCAAAAATTGAGCTACTCCCCAAAAAAGTAACGAGTTGAGTTATTTAGTTACTTTTTATGTTAAGTAATGTGCTGTAACTTTTGAGTTTTTGAGAATTAATTAAAATAAAAAGTAACACAAATATTATTACTTAATTTTTTTAAATAATACATTACTCGTTACTTATAATTCATATTATTTTGTAATTCACATTACTTTTAATGTCTTACCCCCAACACTGACTATAAACATCTGTGATTTTTAGAAGTCACATTAGTGTCAATTCTTCATCACTACCTTCACTTTCTACAGGATCATCAAAATGTAAACATTTTAATATCACTGAACTCTGCCAGAAATATGCAGGTTAGTAATTATTTTATTATTATTATTTTTCAGGCTGATATGCTCATGACAGAAATTAGCATCTGCTTAAAAGTGCAGTTCTATTTTATATTTATGTAATGCAATAAAATGTTTTGTTTTGAAGTACACGCCAGCGGTTGTGATTCTACTGAAGCTGTGCTCCGATTGGTCGTCACTGCTCTGATGGGCGTGGCTGCTGCTGCTGCTGTTGTTCTTCTGGTCAATGACGTCAGATATACAGGAGCTTCAATGACGAAAACGGGAGATTTATCGTAAATATCAGGATAAATATACTAGAGTTTTATTATGCTAAGATGAAAATATAACTGACGGAAGGAAATGTTAATTTCAATAGATCATTCATAGCTCCAATCCTTTAAATACGATAAGTGCATCTGGTAGTCAAAACGATAAGTACAATTTTTTAAATCTTTAGTTTAGCAGGGGTCTGCAACCTTTGCAAAAGAGCCACCTTGGCCAAATAAAATTTGACTAGAGCCACAATATATATATATATTGTAGAGACTCGCTGGTCAAAACCAGTTCGAATCCGGCTTTGGAATTTCGAGCGCAAATTGCTTTATTTGCTCCAGGGCTTGTACAATCTGCATAACAGTTATCCGACTGTTTTCCCCAAGACTCAAGCCTAACTCGGACAGATGCTGCAGCTAATTTTGGTTAATCGTTAACCAACGAGACAAAGACCCCTTCAAATTCTCTTATCACGAGACCCTTGGAGGACCCTCACGTGGACGACCATGCGGTCGGACCATGAGATGGACAGAATTCAGAGACAAAAGAAATGAAGCAGACTTGAAGAAAACGATTCGTATAAATGTTATAACCAAGGCAAAATTTGATATTTTGAACGACATTTACAGGTATTGAGGTGCTGTGTTTATTTCCAACCAACCAGGTTCATAATGTGATTTTTACCATTATAACAGTCTAAAATGATCTGTATGTGTCTGAAATGCTTTATGTTTGTATTCAAACAAAACCGCTCGTTATTTGCAATACATTGCTGTAAATGAGAATTTTGTGATACGAACTATATCCATGTTGTAATGTTTGATGTCAGATAGTTACAATCTTACCAGAAATTTTACCACGTGTAGTTTCTTGCAGTTGGTTAATTAGTAAACTTGCCTACGTTGGGACGGGGCGTGGCCCCGCCCTTCATCTTGCCGTTCATTGGACGACAGGATCAAGAGGGATGGCTCAGAGCCAGCCTATAAAGCCTCCGTGCTATGTCAACCATGCGCGCAGCCTTTTAACATCAAGCTGGTATCAACCGCTGTTGTTCTCCGCCCCTAATCGCCACCACGCGGTTAGGCCAACATCCCAAACTTTCATCCACATCCTAAGTTTCGCAACCGCTGAAACTTCCGCTAAACTGACTCTCAGCCTCAACGGAGTCCGTTACCCAGGACAACAACTCACGCCAGAGTGAGTTCCAGCGAGCGACGTCACAGAGAAGCCACGCTTATGCCACGTGTTTCCTCCAACCCGGAGAGGGAAAATCCGAATCAAGAAAGACTTCAACAAATTCGCAAGTAACACAAATAACTGTCTTGTCTATCTGATCGGGTGCATATGCTTTTAAGCAGTTAAAGATAAGTCAATCCTCTGCTTTTGTGGTTTCTCAGGTGATTCCAAGATCTAGTACGAAACAGATCGGCTGGACTGTTTGTTCAATTCATTTTGCATTCTCTGAACTGCCTGTGTGTGTGTGTGTGTGTGTGAACGTGTGTGTGCATTTGTTTGTTTGTTATTTGTTGTTTTGATTACTACGTAGTTAGCCTCGTGTGTCGAATAGTGTAGCAATAAATCCTTGTTCTCCCTTAAAGAACCGTGTTCTGGTTTCTGTGCTTTATAAGTCTCTGCCTCAAACTACAGACCGTGTTACCTTGCTAAAAGTTAACCCTATTCCGTGTTATGTTATTATCGCTTGGCCACGAAAATAATATAGTCGAGAATTAATAAATGACGTCTCCATTTGCGGGACAAGTTTGAATCTTTGATCTGATTCAATCTGACTCAATTGAGTCGAATCAATGATTCGAATCTTCAGGATCCGAGTCATTGATCTGAGCTAATAATTTCTAAATTGATCTTTTAACATAGATTGATTTCTTACATTTAATGGTGGAGGATTCTTGGGCAGTTTGAACAGACTTTTTAAGCACAAAACAGTGTTTTTATCTTTTCTATTTTTGTCCGGAAGAATAGATTAGAGACAGAGAATCAAAGGTGTTGTGTTACTGTTCGATTCATTTGTGCTACCCAGCGTGTCTGAACCATAGACTGTGGTCCACACGCCCTAATGCATCTCGAGCGCTTCTGAGAAAGCGAACTGCAGTAAAGTGTCCACGAGACAAAGCCGCTGTAAAAGCGTGCGAACAGAGAAATAATAAGCGATGCTCCTTATTGTCTTCTCCTAAAGGCCTTCCACCGTTAGATTTAAAGGTGCGTGTCCCAGCTTTAAAGTCTAACCGTGAAGCTCCCCCTGGTCAAAATTAAGCACAGAGTAGCTAACTGTCCTTTTTGCCACTTTTGATTCACTAACGCATGAGTTAGCGAAACTCCAGCGCTGCGCTCGGGAAGAGCGGCTGTGAGTATTTTTACGGGAGAATTTTGCTTGATCAAGTAATTTGTGTGGTTTAATCCACGCGTGTCTTTGACTGAGAAAAGTCCTGACACAGAGCGCTGATCCGCCGTGATCCAATAGTGCTCCATTCTTGTGAGATGTGCAGCCATTTCACATGTGACATTGTCTGTGTTAATGTGTGTTCATGAATGCGTTTGCTCTGTGTATGTTGCCATAGCAACGGAAGTCCTGAGAGACTTTTCCGGAATATGTGCGCAGGCGCAGTCCTCCGCACGTGGATCTGCTGTAGACGCTAGCACAAGGCTAAGCTAACTGAAGCATGCTGTTGTATTGAATTGCGTGGTATGGTTATAGCATTAAAAGCTAGTGTTTAGCGCTCTTGTGGTTTGAATGCAGTGTGTTTGAAGTGACAAACTAACACACGTTAGCGAGAATCCTAGTCTCGATTCTCCTGCTTTACAGGCTATTTGCCTTGTTTCTCAGTTTCTCCCTTTTCTTGGAAAATGCTTTGACTAATGCAGATTTGGTAAACCCTCATTGAATGCGATTCATCGCTGGTTTTAATCACATTTGTCAAATGTTTTCCCGCTTATCCTGGCCTGTTTGATCAATACAAATGCTCATGAGTTGTTGGTTTATTAGCAATGAATTATAGTTTGTTCTACAATACTATAACGTAATGCTTTTGATTGCTCAATCATTAAATTAATGCTTAAATGCTTAAGTACGGATTTATTGCTTTTCTGAAACTTTTCAACATTATAGGAACAACCATTTTCTATGACTGTTGATAGTTGAAGTTGATTTATAAGCACAGTGTTTTATGATTAATTTAATAATAACATTTATTGTTTCTGGGACTTTACCAACACAATCACTATTCTGGAATTTTAATTTCATTTAATAGTTTATTGATGATTGGTTGCCCTATTTCAATAACAGTTATTGATTAATTTTAAATAAACACTTTTGATCAAATTTAATGACATTAGGAATATTACCATTCCCTATCATCACTGATTAAGAAATTGATTTATTCCCATAACTATGATTTGCAGGAATACTGGCTGATTAATTAAATCATAATTGTGTTTATGACTTCAATGACAACATCACTGAGTGTTAGTCTCAACCAACATTTATTACTATTTGGAAATTTTAATTTCATTAATAGTTAATTGGTGTTTGGTGCCCCTTTTCTATAACCATTATTGATTAATTTAATAATAGCAGCTCCTAAACAAGTTTATGAATAAAATCAGATTTCTGAATCACTTTATGTCATTACTAATTTGAATTAGTTTTGAGTTAATTCACAATCAAGTTTTTTTTTTATTCTACTTTTAATTTTTTTATTATCCTTCAGGTATTAAATTACCTCACAGGACAGTGCTCCCCCTGGTGGTTGGTTGATGCAATGGGACGGTGTAGCCTATGAGTGGCTACAACTGAACTCAAGTCATCATTAAACTTAACCTACCAGCGCAGTAGCCTCCAATTAGCCAAACCCAGAAGGAAAATTAGGATTTTCCTCTCCACTTAGGCTAATTAGTTATTTTGATAACACAATAAACCAACCCTTTTGATGTATTGACTCAACAGCGCCACCAATTTGTCAACTTTGTAATTTGAAAACTTGCTCCACTTTCTACTCTTTCTTTTAACTGTCTTTTCCTGAGTTGACTACCGCTGCCATTTTGGGATTTACCTGTGGGAATCATGAAAGCAGAGAACGTTTGAAACATTTAACCAGATGTTTGTAAGACTTAAACATTTTACGTTTAAATGATCTGACTCTCTCTCTACCCTTTCTCGCCATAGGACGCTACCCAATCAATGACGAAACGGACCAACCGGAAGACAGGCGTTTTCAAATTTGGTTCTAGATTTGCATCCAAAGTGGTCTACTTGGTGTATGGTGTCAATCCTAACGAGTAAGAAACCAATACTGTCATTGTTATTGCACTTTCTTTCACCTCGGAGGAAATTGAATAACAATCATAGTCCTGGTGTTTAGAGCTCCCCATTTCCAACTTCCAGCCTAGAAGCATCCTTTCACTTCACGCTTGACAAAGCTGAAGGAAACGTTCTCTCTAGGAGCCGGAAGCAGCCAATTATCAACCTCCTCCTTATCAGTCTTCTTCTCTTCCTCTGTTCTCTAGCTGTCCTAACTGTGTGTTACTGACTGTCCCCACAGAGACTACAAGTTAGACGCACGCCCCCCAGAGGATCACAGTCACAGAGAACAACACCCACCTGTTATTCCACCCTCAACAGTAGCTCACACTCTATTACACCCAGACACTTTTGTTTGCCATCTGTTTTGTTTTTGTTTTTTTTCTCTCTCTCTCTCTCTCCCCTAGGTCTGTGTCAGTGTCAGTTTTAGGTCTTCCCCCTCACCGCCGCACAGCATGGCTCTCCCCAAAGACCCTGTTGGCCACTGGAAAGACCTAGAAACATGGCTAAGTGTTGCAACGGACAGCCTCCTCCCTAAGGCCGCCGAAACGCTACAGCACCTAACACAGAACCAGCTGGATGAGAACCTAAACAGCCTCATGAAGCAAGACCCAAGTAAAAGCTACAATCACAAAGACCTAGCCAAGATCACAGGTACCTTGAGTCACATTCTCATCGCCGCATCAACCAGCTAGAACTGGAGGCTCAGGAACGACCGGAACAGCCAGATGAGGGTGGCCAAGCTGCCAAAGAGGAGATCGATAAACTTCGAAAGACTCTAGACGCCACCACCCACGAAATGGAACAAGCCAAAGCCGACCATGCTGATGTCGCCAACAAACTTGAGTACGTCGAACAGCTACTAGAAGAGGTAAATGCTGACTCTAAAGACAAGAACAGCAGAAACAAAGCCCTCGAAGCTCACCTGCTTGAAGCAAGACAGGAGATCAGACAACTCACACAGCAGCTGGACTACATCAAAGAAGAGTACTACAGCATTAAAGATGAACTTAAACATGCATATGAACTGTCACGCAACGAGAAAGCTGAGGGGTCACTGCTAAAGCCCTCACCAGCTCCCTCTGTTCCAGCCAGCCACGTATCACTAGGTGGCCTGGACCTCAGAGACCTTGACAAGCTAGTCAAGAACCTGGGCAAGTTCACGCCGAATTTGCCAGGTAGCCAAGATGTTCATGCCTATCTGCAAGACATTGACTTTCACCTGGAGGTGAGACCCAATGTCACTGACAAAGATAGACTTTATTTGCTCCGAGCAACCTCCAGCCCTGAAGTACGCAGCTTCCTTGATCGTCAGCCTGCTCACACCAAGACTGACTACCCTCTGCTCCGAAAAGCCCTCATCATCGAGTTTGATGACCCCGAATCTGAACAAGGACTTGCAGCTGCCCTGGAGACGGAACAAGGTCGCCATGAGTCTGCTCAAACCTACTACAGCAGACTCAGACGAGCCTACTTCGGCACCCGCAATGAACCTGAGATGGAAGAGGACCTGAACTTCAAAATTCTCTTCCTGAGAAATCTCCATCCTGAAGTAAGCCACCATCTTGGGGTTCTTGCATGCCCCCACACAATGAACACTCAGCAGTTACGAGATTTGGCACATAAAGCCTACGTCAAACAAAAGATGACTCCAGGAAAGAGTGCCAAAATCCCTGCTGTTTATGACTTCAACACTCAAAGTCAAGATCTGGCCCTTGAGGGTGCCCAGGGCCCAGACAACGCTAAACTACCTCCCAGTGAGTGGAATGTGTCGTCTTACAACAGCCAACGAGACCGTCATGCTGACACCAGACCTAAACAGTGGCACAGCCACTGGGATGGACCGCCTGGACGACAACACTCACCTGAACGTCACCGGGAGAGACCGTGGAACAGGTCCACCTCATTTGCAAACCAAAGGGGGACAAGCTCGTGGGAATCCAGTGATACCTCTAAGGTAAAACACCATCACCTTGACACAATCTGTCCAAGAGGTCGACGACAAAACTCCCAAAGATTCCACGCTGATCGAGCTCAAACTGAATCCCCAGAAGGGAAAACATCACCATGTTTTGACCCTCAAGAACTGATGAAAATGATCCTGAAAGAGTTCTTCCGACGAAGGGAAGAGGATCGGAAGTGGGAAAGGAAAGAAGACCCTGATTCAGCCTGACAAGCAACGACCTCACGAAGCAGCACGTCTGCACCTCACTTACAGAGACCTGTAAGCACCATAACTTCAAACATGCAATAGACTGTACCTGAACACCAGAGTTAGACGCTAACTCAACACCTGATGCCTCAGGTCATCACTGCATCACACGAACACTTGTGGACTAACCCCCTCCAATGCCTAAGAGTGCTGTCTTGGTCGTTTGTCACCCCGCTGAACTCAGAATCAATCCCAATCCTACCTGTGCCATGCCAACTCCAGTCCCTCAACTCCAAGTGACCAGAAAGGGGGAGGAGCCAAGCTGCTGACACAGACCCACTATCCTGAGCTCTTGATATAACGCTAACCTGTTTTTTTCTTCATTTGTGCTATTTTAGGAAGACACCTAGCCTTAGCTATGTTTCCTAAACCCAATACATACACTCTCTCCTCCACTGCACTTCTAGGATCAGTCTCTAGTAGAGAGGAGCCATTACACATATGTGACACTTGTTTGTTGTTCTAAACCTCACTCAATGACCTTATGTCTCAGTTTCTTCTTTCTTACTCTTTGTCTTTCAATTCTTGCCTCATCAGGGAACCCCCACAGATGATGTTTTAAGCCCAGAGCTCAGAATTAGGATTGACTCCTTTCACCAAGCCTCACGGATCAATGCCTTGAAGGTGCGATCACTGTATTGATAATTTAACGTTGTAACACTTGTCTGACGACGCGTTTTAGGCGAAAACTCAAAAGATTTGTTAACCACATTTCTTCATCTTCAATCCAGAACAGAAAAGAGGATTGAGGGTAAAGAATTAAATTTATTGGTTCGACTCTCGTTAAAACAGCATCGTAGGATATATGTTGACTTTGACACCTGCCTTCTTCCGCCACGAGCAAGTAAAGGCCATCCAAAAGTGGTTCAAAAGTACACACCCCACATCCCGTGCGTGCTTAGATGCGATGACGTTAACCAAAGATTGAATTCTTTACAGATTGAGATACCGCCTATACAACTTCGTTGAGCCTTCAATACCTCGGTTAGTCGTAAAAGCCTAAATTCTGATAAAACTGAACTATGCTCTTCCACACCATGAGTGTTGTTAACCGGAGCATTCCAACGCGCCTAAAACCTGCACCAAGATTCAGTTAGTGATGACGTTGTTTGTGTCTTGTGTTTGCCTGTTCTCTCTGCTTCTGCCTGTTTGTTCCAGTGCCTGCCGATGTTCACACCGGGAACATCCCCCGGCAAAGGGGGAATGTAGAGACTCGCTGGTCAAAACCAGTTCGAATCCGGCTTTGGAATTTCGAGCGCAAATTGCTTTATTTGCTCCAGGGCTTGTACAATCTGCATAACAGTTATCCGACTGTTTTCCCCAAGACTCAAGCCTAACTCGGACAGATGCTGCAGCTAATTTTGGTTAATCGTTAACCAACGAGACAAAGACCCCTTCAAATTCTCTTATCACGAGACCCTTGGAGGACCCTCACGTGGACGACCATGCGGTCGGACCATGAGATGGACAGAATTCAGAGACAAAAGAAATGAAGCAGACTTGAAGAAAACGATTCGTATAAATGTTATAACCAAGGCAAAATTTGATATTTTGAACGACATTTACAGGTATTGAGGTGCTGTGTTTATTTCCAACCAACCAGGTTCATAATGTGATTTTTACCATTATAACAGTCTAAAATGATCTGTATGTGTCTGAAATGCTTTATGTTTGTATTCAAACAAAACCGCTCGTTATTTGCAATACATTGCTGTAAATGAGAATTTTGTGATACGAACTATATCCATGTTGTAATGTTTGATGTCAGATAGTTACAATCTTACCAGAAATTTTACCACGTGTAGTTTCTTGCAGTTGGTTAATTAGTAAACTTGCCTACGTTGGGACGGGGCGTGGCCCCGCCCTTCATCTTGCCGTTCATTGGACGACAGGATCAAGAGGGATGGCTCAGAGCCAGCCTATAAAGCCTCCGTGCTATGTCAACCATGCGCGCAGCCTTTTAACATCAAGCTGGTATCAACCGCTGTTGTTCTCCGCCCCTAATCGCCACCACGCGGTTAGGCCAACATCCCAAACTTTCATCCACATCCTAAGTTTCGCAACCGCTGAAACTTCCGCTAAACTGACTCTCAGCCTCAACGGAGTCCGTTACCCAGGACAACAACTCACGCCAGAGTGAGTTCCAGCGAGCGACGTCACAGAGAAGCCACGCTTATGCCACGTGTTTCCTCCAACCCGGAGAGGGAAAATCCGAATCAAGAAAGACTTCAACAAATTCGCAAGTAACACAAATAACTGTCTTGTCTATCTGATCGGGTGCATATGCTTTTAAGCAGTTAAAGATAAGTCAATCCTCTGCTTTTGTGGTTTCTCAGGTGATTCCAAGATCTAGTACGAAACAGATCGGCTGGACTGTTTGTTCAATTCATTTTGCATTCTCTGAACTGCCTGTGTGTGTGTGTGTGTGTGTGAACGTGTGTGTGCATTTGTTTGTTTGTTTGTTATTTGTTGTTTTGATTACTACGTAGTTAGCCTCGTGTGTCGAATAGTGTAGCAATAAATCCTTGTTCTCCCTTAAAGAACCGTGTTCTGGTTTCTGTGCTTTATAAGTCTCTGCCTCAAACTACAGACCGTGTTACCTTGCTAAAAGTTAACCCTATTCCGTGTTATGTTATTATCGCTTGGCCACGAAAATAATATAGACGAGAATTAATAAATGACGTCTCCATTTGCGGGACAAGTTTGAATCTTTGATCTGATTCAATCTGAATCAATTGAGTCGAATCAATGATTCGAATCTTCAGGATCCGAGTCATTGATCTGAGCTAATAATTTCTAAATTGATCTTTTAACATAGATTGATTTCTTACAATATATATACCTTTAAATAAATATAACAGTTTAATAAAGTGCCTAATTTTACCACTAAGTGGCTGTTGTAGGGGGGAGTTTATTTTTATTGCTTTTGTGTCTTTATTTTTATTAGAAATAATGTTTAGACTAACAACAGATTAATCAATCTTTTCCTTCTGTATGATACCATCTATTACCCAGACAAACTTCTTCTTTCTTACTGTGTTGCATACTTAGAAGGAACTGCTGACTAGAGGGAAATAGCAGAATAAGAATAAATATAGTGCAAGGGACCCTTGTTCCAGACTGTTGTCTAATAAGAAGTCTGCACATGTCACAAGGTGCATGATTCTTACAGAAGTTGTGAAATATATTAAAGATACACTTAATTGTTCAGTTCTGGTATGCGGAGAAGGGTTGCAGAAAGAGGAAGTATGTCTGGGGTACAAGAGCCAAAGGACTGCAGAATGACTGATAAGTGACGTTACACCAAAGCTCCACCTGTTAGTATCAGTTGTGTATATATGCTGGAGTCAGGAAATGTATGTTAGTTGCGAACCTCTTGAATGTAATTCTTGTATTGCATTGGGGTAACGTAACCCAGAGCTCTGTATATCGAATTATTCATTTGTATCTAATAAATTACTAATATTTTTGGCATTGAAGAAAAACCCTCTCCTGACCTTTTTAATTGAACATGCATGGAATAGGATTGATATTCCAACATGGCACTAGTGTGAAATATTTTGTATTTTGATTTGATGCAAGTGTTGCTATTACAGCATCACTGTGTTTTTTCATGGTTTTTAATTTGACTTTCACTTTTATATGTGAACTCGTCTTTGGGCTTTTATTTATATTTAAAAGAATAGATACTTTGTAAAGTTTTGTGTCAACATTACATATTGGTTTCTCATTTCATAAAGGACCCAGCTTTATTTTGGCAGACATTGATATTGTACAAGGGGTGATGTTTTAGAGACTGGGTTCAAGTGTGTCTTAACAGAAAAATTCCTGTGTAACATTTGATTGCTAAACTATTATGAAATTGTTTGCATTTGTGTGGAAAGAGATGTATGTTTCAGTCTACCTTTGGTCTAAGTATCAGGTTTTTTCTGTAAGTATCAGGGTTAAAAACAAAACAAAACAAACTAAAGGGAATGTTCTGTTCACAAAGAAAACTTGTCATTAAACATCAGAGAACCATAAACGAACATTATCAGAACGTTCAGAGAACCAAAAACTGTTTGAGATAGTTGTGATGTGCTGCTACTTCATCTCCAAAACAGAAAAATATTTAACCAAATGAAATGTGGAGGATGTTAACAGTGACAATTCACACTCAAAAGTACGCTTTCTTTAGTGAAAAAGAACATAAGAATACACAATCAACATTACTACAAAACTACTGAACACCCATTCTTGTCTTAATGTTTGATCCACTTTAAATCTTGAAAACGTTAAAAGAGCAGCTCGTGCTCAGTTCGTGGTGGGAGGAGTGGCGTAAATGTTTGAGTAGTGGTGTGAAGGTTGGTTGTGGAGTTTTGGAGATTCTGGATACAAATACTTTGCATATAGTTTTATTTTTTTATTTTGTCAACTTGTACAGTATATAAAAGCATCTTACAACAGTGCTACGTTGTCTGAGCCATCATTTATTTAAATCTTTTACCCATACACAAATGTCTCTGCGTAACACTACAGTATATATATTTAATAATGTATACCTCTGAAACATAGCGCATACCTCTAGACGCTTCGGTGATCTGATTGGTCGTCACTGCTCTGATGGGCATAGCTGCAATCGTTCATCTGGTATTCGTGACGTCAGATCTACAATAGCCTAAAAGAAAGAAAAAACTTCCCCTTATTTTATTTTGTCATTATTTGATTTGATTTGATTTGATTTATTTATTTTCGAACAGAAATATCATACATAAAATATCTTCAACAACATGGTCGAAAATGGAGCAGGATGAAGCACAAGCTTTATGATTTTATTTTTGTTATCGTCTGTACAGAATTCAAATTTCACTTGTACATATAACATCATTAATTTTCTTTACAGATTTGGTCATGATTTTTTTTTTCTCTTCTTCTCTAAATAAAAATGATTTAAAGAAAAAAAATTTTAAATCATAAATTCATTTATCATAAATACTGTGACAGCAGCAAAAACAGCTACTTTGTAGACATGAAAACATATGCAAACCTTTGATTAAATTACCGTTATAAACAGAAAGAGATTATTAGTTATATATCTTATATACAAAATAACATTTTGCTTAGGATTCAGTACGTTGACAAAATGTTAAAAATATCAATGCATTTATTTTAATATATCAAGCTCATGTCTTTTAAAAGAATAAAGATGTTTTCTGTTCTTAGACATTTGCTTACATATTACTCACGATAGCGCCTTTGGCTTCACTTTAGGTTAAATGGCCCGTCACTGTAAACAAACAAACAAGTAAAAAGTTAACACTTTTATTTTGAAATATTTGTTCAGTATGTCAGATAATATTTAAAGCTACAACAGGAAAGAACGATGTAAACTTATGAAGAGATTACCAGCAAGAGACACGCCTGGAGAGCTGAAGATGATGATGCTGGAGCGCCACCTAGAGGACGAGTGTAAAAACAACTCTTTCCCTGAAATCTGCCTTCAAAATTAACTGTTACTTAAAACGTTTCTTAATGTTCACATACACACATAATTCATAATTCACAGGCAGAAAATTTTTACTACATTTATTTTGACTAAAAATAACAATGGAATACGGTTTGTAATTGATAATGATAAATAAATAAATAAATATAAATATATATATATATATATATATATATATATATATATATATATATATATAGGCAACGCAGTAGCGCAGTAGGTAGTGCTGTTGCCTCACAGCAAGAACGTCGCTGGGTCGCAGGTTCGAACCTCGGCTGGGCTGGGTCAGTTGGCATTTCTGTGTGGAGTTTGCATGTTCTCCCTGCGTTCGCGTGGGTTTCCTCCGGGTGCTCTGGTTTCCCCCACAGTCCAAAGACATGCAGTACAGGTGAATTGGGTAGGCTAAATTGTTTATAGTGTATGAGTGTGAATGTGTGTGTGGAAGTTCCCTGACATACTGAACAATCCGCTGCGTAAAATCGTGCTGGATAAGTTGGCGGTTCATTCTGCTGTGGCGACCCCGCAAGGGACAATGCCGACAAGAAAATGAATGAATATATATATATATATATATATATATATATATATATATATATATATATATATATATATATATATATATATATATGAAGTCAATATGTATATATAACTATACTTTGTATTTTGTCTGCATTGTACATATTTTAACTAATATTTTTAGGTTAAATTGTGATTATTACTTTATACACAATAACATTTATACAAGCACTTTAAAATTAGTTTTGCAAATTAGTTATTTTATTATTTTTACAGTAACAGCATGAGATGAACACAGCTCCAGACAGCAAATATAAAAGATGACAGTTCTTTAATAAAAAGAAATTATAAACAAATACATAACAGTAATGTCACTTTGTATAATAATAATAATAATAATAATAATAATAATAATACAAAATGTAAAAGCACAACTTTGATAAACAGCATCATGTTAAAGCAACATTAAATTATACAACAAAGTCATATTACATTATATCATAAGCATAAGAGTTCAGGTTTTAGTATCTCACGTGAGAAGATCATGAAGTTATGATGTAACAGTTGTTCATGATTCTATTAAAGGTATTCCAGTGTCCTCCGTTGCATTTCTTCTGTTTTCAGAAGAACCTGACAAAACATCATATTAAAAAAAGGATTAAATTCAAAATACTAATTATAAGACAAATGGGTCATTTACATATCTAAAAGTGTGTGGAAAGTGCGAACGTGTTGCTTCCTTCACCATTTTCAATGAGCTTTGCGCTTGTTGTCTGATTCTGATTTTGTCTGATTTCTTCTTGCTTGTGGACCATCAACCATTTTCTCAGAGGATGACCAGCATACAAAACATTGCTGCAGCTCTGATACAATTTTTATTTTTTGCAGAAAATTAAAAAGCACTGTAATATTTGGGTGTTCTGAAGTAATTAGTCTATCAAAATGTATATATTCCATACATTTATGAAGCTGATCATAATTGCACTGTATTAAGTAATATTACTATAGTTTAACACAGTTCAACTGAAGTTTATTTTTAGAGCGCTTTTTACAATAATTATCATTCCAAATCAGCTTTACACAATGTGTGCATTGTTACATTACTATTAAAATCAGAAAGAGTTACGGTGTTGTGTATAGGGAGGACAGTGTATATACATAGTAAAGGCTCATTTACACCGAACGCGTCTTTGCTTTTAAAAATGCAAGACGAGACGTAATGGTTCAGAATGGTATGAAATAAAGCATAAAGCACAAGTGTATCCGTACACAACCACAGACTGCCTGTAAACAGAAATTTGCAATGCTAGCCCCACCTCAGAGCTCTTCTGATTGGTCCACAGCTTTTGAACTGACAGTGATGAACGGCGTTGTGTGTGGAAGTTTAAGATCTTTTAAGAGGATCTTAAACTTCATCACACCGAACGCTTTTTGCACTGAGAGGCACTTTTTTAAAATTGGCATTCTAATGCAAGTGTTTTCTGCATGCGTATGTGTGTTTTAAGTGCTTGTTGCGCCTTGCGTTTTTTGCTGTTGTGCTCTGTGCACCTGCACTTGAAAAAAAAAAACTCTTGAGTGTAAAAAGCAAGATATGTCAATCACGTCTTTTTTCATTGTCCAATCAAATAAAAAGCAGATGGCGGGGTTTCTCCTACGGAGACTTTTAAAGATGGAGGAGTCTAGTGTGTCTAGTCTAGTCTAGCAGTTGCTGTTTTATGGAGCTATCAGTATGCTGTTATCTGGAGCTGTATGACTTCACAAATTGATTCAGTGTTTACCTGGTGACATAAAAAGTGCAGCGCACTAATATTTTCTTATCAACAAAAAATGCAGAGCAATGCGCCTCGTGTTCTCATTATGGAAAATGAGTCACATGCTAATTGATACAAAATTAATTTAATAGATTGAAAAATTATTTAATATACTTACCAGAGACAGAAACAGTGAATGACTTTGAGGAGAATCTTCTATTTGTAATGATCAGTGCTTTATAAAGTTCGGCGTCTGTAGCTCTGGTGTCTATAATGGTCAGATCTCCAGTCTGACCATTCAGCTCCAGTCTGTCTTTAAATCTCTCACAAATATCCTCATTTCTAGTGTGCTCGATGTTTCCTTCAGTGATCTGAGCTAAGAAAATGGATTTATTCCCAAACAGCCACAGAACCACATCATGCCCCCGGATGCCAGCAACATCGATTTTTAGCGTGACAGAAGCTCCCTCCACTATTAGCACTGACTTTATTTCACCTGCTAAATGCACACAAACAGAGAAGGTCAGAAAAATTATTGCATAAGTTATTGCATAAATAATCTAATTTTGCATTTACATTAATGCAATTAAATTCTGAGTGCACATTGTGTATGTTTTATGTATATATAAATACATACACCCATGTATATACAATGTGCACTCAGAATTTAATTGCATTAATGTAAATGCAAAATTAGATTATTTATGTAATAACAGCATAAATTAGTACACCAACTTTTAAAAATGAATATTTGCATTCATTTTCAGGGAATATAGACAATATATTTTGGTACATTTAAATAACGCTGTTTTAATAAACAGTTATATCAATTTAAATAGGAGTGTTGTCACCAAACATCATAAGGAATCAAAAGATAATATATTTAAACTCAAATAAGGTGTTTCAAAAACTAAAAATTACTAAATACAAAATTTCAACTAAATGTAATATCTGAAAGTGAAAGTGATAATTAATTTGCTTCTCTTAAATAAAAGTTTAATTAATAGTTTTTCCTTCACATATTAATTTAATTGTAATAAAAGAGCGATCTCTATACAAACTATTTTATATAAATATTATTAAACATGTATATATTTTAAAGTATATGCATGCATGTGTGTGTATTTGTATATACATAATAAATATACAGAGTACACACACATTTATTATTTAAATACAAAACTTTTATTTTGTATGTGATTAGTCACGAATCCCAATTACTTGCTATATCATAATCGTGATTGATTAAGAATAATGGAAATAAACCCATAACAAAACTGCATACAAGTTTGCTGTATCAGCTATAATGCTTACCAAGTTTAGAGATCCTGATGTGATAATAAATCAAACCAACAGCTGCAGCTGCAGCAACCAGCAGAACAACTACAGCTATTGCTGCTGCAAAACCTGAAGACAGAAATGAATCTGCGAAAATAAAGACAGACAGACAGACAGTCGTTAATGTGAATCTGAAGAAACTGAGCTGCAAACTGATCACTTTCTTTTAATCTCACTTTGTCACATCGCTTCAATTATATTGGAACTTCAGATATGAGACAAAAATACACAGAAAAATGCAGTTTGTTGACTCTGTCATTCCATCTATTTATTTATTTTAATGCGTTTACATATATATATATTTATTCAGTTTTTAAATATTTATTTCTTATTATTGCTTTATTTTTTCAAACAAGTGGTTCTTATGGCTAGAACTTACATTTTAAACCTTAAAGGGTCACGAAACACCAAAACACATGTTTTGAGCTGTTGACAGTTATATAAGTGTCCCACGCTGCTATAAACACTATTAGGACACATATATTGCACTAAAAAGTGAAAATTGGTTGTTTTTGCGTTATTTTGAGCAAATTCGTTCTTCCGGTTTGAAACGAATTTTTGAAGCTACGTCACGGCCATGAGATACTTGCGTGTAAATCCAGGCTGGAGAGTGGCTGTCTGTCCCTTCGAGAACATTGTGACGTAACTGAGTGTGCGGCATTAATTCACGACAAAGATGTGCTTCAAACCAATCAGCGCACTCTATTGTGTATGCGGTGCAACTTCATTAATATGCATGAACTAGATAGAAAGTAACACTCCTTTTACCTGTTACAGACAGTGTTCGGACGGCAGCGAGGCACCTCGTTGTGTTACTTACCAGCCTTAATTCAAAGGAGAGGAAGAATAAGCATTTTTTGGAGACATGGTTTGTCGGTGTTGCGTTTCTAAGGGTGCTTTCACATCTGTAGTTCGCTTTATTTGGTCCGGACCAAGGGCAATAAATATTACATTGTAGCATTTTCTGCCGTCTTTGGGTCGCTTTCACACCACACTGATTGCTTTGGTCCGAACCAGTTGAAAAGAACCAAAATGCAGTCATGTGACAAAATCCACATCACTCATTGGCCAGATGTTATTGAACATATTTCCTAAACTGCTTTTCGATTGGTCAGAATTCACGTGCGGGAAAATGCCAATGGAACTCCCGCAAACAAACAAACCGGCAGACACAAAATGTCGCTTTTGACTATGGAGGGACGACTGCGCTGGCTGATTGTATCCCTGCTCATAGTATACTATATAGTTTGTAATGTATACATCACTTTGTGATGAATGAGAATGAGAATGAAGCATGGCTGTGGATGGAAAACAATGTTTTAATGCATTGCAAATGGTGTATCGTACGTCACTTCAGGAGAAGGCGTGAATTAATTTAGCTAAACTGCGACATGGTCATCTTCGAAAATATTACCAACGATCCATCAGGTAATGTTTTCCCTCTCTCTCTCTTTTGGTAAAGTGCTGTTAACAAATACTTTTCCTCCACATTCCATAATGCACAGCGCATCTGACTACGGCAGCTAAATTAGTCCAAAAAGGCGCAGTACTTTTTGCGGTTGGGTCTGTTTTAGTTCGGATCATGTTCTCACCACAAACGATCCGCTCCAGGGTTCGTTTGGAAGCTTTTTTGGTCCGCTTTTGGTGCGCACTCGAGTACGATTGCTACATTCACACCTGCCCAAACGAACCGTACCAAGAGGGAAAACGAACTCTAGTGCGATTCAACCGAACTAAATAAGGCAGATGTGAAAGCACCCTAAATGTGCCGCAACTAAATTTTTGTTTCCATTTTCCCGAGATGAGAGTAAAGCTCGCGTGTGGACCCCAGCAGTTGGAATACAGTGGTGTATTACTACACGACAAAATTACATTTGTAAGGATCATTTTTTACCTGAGAGCTTTTCCAATCTGGAAATGGTGAAGTCTGGATTTGCCACTCGTCTCAGTTCAAAAAAAGACGCGGTTCCTGTTGATTTTCATGCTTCTACAGATTCGGTAAGTGTGCTCTTTCCGTTTTTGAAGACATTACTTAGTGAAATGACTGGCATTACTAAGTAGTTTACAGTAATACAACATATTATAGACTGTAAATGCTTTGCTTTAAATTAGTCGTGTCTGTTTGGTGTCTTTTTAACGTTTGTACAATAGTTCCATCCGCCATCTGAATCCGAAATGCGATGTGAGGTGGCGTGCCAGACAGATGTTTTCACAACAGATGTGGCATGCCAAACGGATGCTGTTTCGCCCATCAAACATACTAGCACACGGTGCAGTGCAGTATTTGTGGCATGCAAAATTGTGTATTTGTTAGTTATTTGTTTATTTTAACAAATATAGTTGGAAATAATAACTACCATTGCGAGACTTCAATATTCGCCTCGTCAGGAGCATCTACACTTTCTCCTGCATTCACTGGCGTGTTTGTGTTTAAAGGTTCAAACTGATAAGGCTGTGGACCTGTACTGTCTACAACCAGATGTGACTGCGAGGAATCTGGTGGAGAGAAATCCTCCACCTCCACGGAGCTCTCAGATCCACTGTAAACGCTGCTCTCCAAATCGCTGTCCATCTCTGCGTTTGCGTCTGTGCGTTGCCGGTCTGCAAATTAGCTTTTTGATATGCACGTAATGACAGTCCTCTTCTCATGCAAACCCATTCCCTCTTTCGCCGCTGGACACTCCCACCCAAACAAAGCTAGACACGTCCACTTTTCTTACTTTTTTTTTTCAAGCTAGAGGTGTGAAAACACCCCGCTGAGACAGGGGGGTTTCATGGCCCTTTAAATAAAAGTTATTTTAAAAATAGTTTTCATCTCCTGTACTCCCAAAATCCATATGCAGGAATCAGAGTTTCCCTTGAGTTGGAACTTTGATGTGTGTCTTCAGACACAAATGGGAGTTTGCTAAACAACCAATCACTCTGAAGAGTAAGAAAACGGGTGCCAGTGATTAATCATTAGTAGAGTATATAACCAGCGCATGTGGAGCGAGGGGTTACAATTTTCACTTCAGAGCCTCTAATGAGACTGAAGAGATCTTCTGGTGAGCTGTCTATCCAGCGCAGTAATTCCACCAGTGCAGGTGACGACATGTACAGTGGCGGTTGAACTGGGTTCCTTTCCTGTGCCTGGGTGTTTCACTGGTGGCTAAAAGAGCATTTTCTAATAAAAGAGCAGAATCCCCTAAGAGAGCAACACGGTCGAACAATGCGTCTTTTTTAAAATTGTCATTCCGACCATGCATTTCTGAATGCAGTGGTTTCCGCTCTCTGGATGACTGGCACAAGTACTACATCACATGTCTGGGGGTCCAGCATGTTGAGGAAGTGCTCACGGACAGCTCATGCCCTCATTGTGAGGGCATTACTGTTGCGCAACTAAGGTCGCAGCACACTCTAGCCTTGGGTGTTACCCTTGCTGCTCACCGCAAGTTGGGTAGCACACAGGCAGGCCTGAGAGTTACAGTGAGGGCTTATTCGTTGCCTTCGGACCCCTCACTCCTCCACAGTGCGCTCCGTCCAAGCCACGGGATGGCAGCACTCTCATTAGATGACACCGGGGATCAGATGTCCATCACTGCATCGGAGACGGGGTTAAGATGATGGTTCAGATAAAAAAATTAATTACACTTGCAATAAAAAGTCCCGAAAGATGGTTCTGTTCAATTAAGGCACTGGTTATCATGCTGATATAGGTGCAGATCTTCATTTTGTAAAGAGTATGTTTTGAGCAGTAATTTAATGCAGGGCGTGTCATCGTGTTTGACAGCTGTGATTGACAGTTTCTCAAAGCGCACCGTCGGAGCTTCGGGAGGAGACTGAAGTGTTATTACTCCATTTCTGTGTTATTTTACCATGATAAAATGAGTTGCTCAGCAGTAAACTATACTTTCTGACCTACAAGATCTGGTGGAACAGTTTATTCTGTAAGGTCAGGGCTTTATCAGGCTTTAATAAATACCAACAACAATGTTATAAGAGAAATGTTTTTTGTACCCATGGCTGAGTCTAACACAGGCTAGAGTGTATGAAAGCATTTATTTCTGCAGTGCAACATGTATTGCTTATATAAAATTATACCAGCTTACATCACACAGTTTTTAAATTGTACATTATTACGTGTTTTTAAATGTAAGTGCTTATATTTACATTAGCGAGCCTTTGTTATAGTGCAGACACGGGTGGTCAAGTGAGAAGTTCGGGGGGCGTGGTTGATTTGATGTACAAGTGCTTGGTTGGAAGCTTGATCCTGCAGCTCCGCCTCTGGCTCCATCAGGCAGTCCTTCTGTGCATGCCCAGGCTCCAATTTCTTTTGTGAAAGTTTGTGCCCGTCACGAGGCGTTTTGATTTTAAAGCATTCAATGGAAAAAGACGTTGTCAGGTCGTCCATATTTTATACAGTCATTGGTTCAGACCCACTGCCGCCCTGCAGGGTTGTCAGTGAGGTTTCGGACTTGGAGTCAGAGATGTTTGCCATGCTAACACCGGCAGCTTGTGGGGCTGGAGATGGCTTGTTCCCCAGCTCGACCTCTGGACTGATTAGACGAGTGTTGCGTGGGGGCCAAGAAGAAGGTCAAACCTTTCAAGCCCCCCGTCCCTTTCTTCCTGGAGGTGCACAGTGAGCTCACGCATACATGGAGGACACCTTTTTCTGCCAAAGCTACCCTGAGACGGGCAACCCAGCAAAAGAAGGGGACAGATCTTGTTAGTTGCGCCTATATGGCCCAACCGGACCTGGGTTTCCAAACTCACACTTCTCTCAGCGGCCCCACTCTGGTGTATTCCCCTAAGAGAGGACCTTCTTTCTCAGGGACGGGGCACCTATGAGGCATGCCTATGCCCTGAAGTGGAGTCTATTGACTGTGGTGCGTTTCTCACCGAGAAGACCCCCGAACTTGCCAGATTAGCGTTGTCCTTATGTTATCCTTCCTTTAGGATAAGCTATAGCATAGACTATCACCCTCCACGCTGAAGGTTTACACTACAGCCATCTCTGCTCACCATGATGTGGTGGATGGCAGCACACTCAGGAAGCATAATCAAATCATCTGGTTCCTTGATTAAAACTATCCCACCCCCCTCCTATGCCCTCCTGGGATCTTTCTGTAGTCCTGGCAGGTCTGCAGAGAGATCCGTTTTATCCACTCAACTTACTATCCTTAAAAATTCTGTCCATGAAGACATCGTTCAAGAGGGTCGAGGACCTACAGGCATTTTTGGTCAGCAAATCATGCCTGGAATTAGGGCTGGCCTGCTCTCACATTATCCTGAGACCCTGGCTCGCCTATGTGCCCAAGGTTCCTACCACCCCATTCAGAGACCCTCACCTATCAGTGCCAGGGCAAGCCGTGTCCCCCAGGGGTGAGAGCACACTCAACAAGAAGTGTCGCCTCCTCTTGGGCGATAGAGAGTTCCTCCGAGGCCACCAGCACCCAACCCTCGCTCCGCATGCACTGGATATATACTCTTCGAATGATTAATCACTGGCACCTGTGGAGCCAAGTTCTGCCAACTCATTGGCATAAATTGGCCCGTTTTCTTACTCTTCAGAGTGATTGGTCATCTTGCAATCTCCCATTAATCTCCCATCTAAATAATACTCGCTTCCTCTTTGCAACGGTAGAGAGACTCATAAACCCCCCCAGTACGATTCCCAGTGAACTACTCTCGGAAAGTAAATGTAATGAGTTCGCTCATTTCTTTACTGATAAGATCAATAATATCAGAAAGGCAATCAGCTCATCCAATCAGCCAAGTTGTGTCGAAGTCAGACAAACTCAACCACAACTTAAGAAATCAGACATTATGTCTGATTTCATGGCAATTAATGGTAAAATCTTAGAGGAGATCGTGCAAAGTATGAAAACGCTCTGGTTACTAAAGTAACCCTCGTTCCCCGAGGGGGGGAACGGAAATGCTATGTGGAAAAACTTCCACTATGGGGATTTCGTCAGAATCCAATCATCTGAAAGAGTATAAAAACGGGCCAATGAAATGCCAATGAGTTGGCGGCGTCAGTGTGCACAGCTGTCTTGAATGACAATTAGCCTGGCATAAAAGGCTAGCATTGTGGCGAAGGAACATAGCATTTCCGTTCCCCCCCTCGGGGAACGAGGGTTACTTTAGTAACCAGAGCGTTCCCCTTCGGGAGGGGAACTTCAATGCTATGTGGAAAAACTTCCACTATGGGGAAATTTATGGAAAGCGCCACAACGAAAGAACCTTACCATGTCTCCAGTGAGGGGCGCGCCACGCAGCAGTACGAGCGCACCTACACCGCTGGAGACACAGTCCTCCAACGTGTCCCCTGGCCCTTACTTACCTTACTTACCTTTTCTGGTTTAGATATATTTTTCGGGGAGTCGTAAGATACACCTAGTTAGTTTCTAGGAATTTTAGATATGACAGTACGTTGGGAAAGCGTTCAGTCCCGATAGGGAGGACGCTGCGGAGGCCACCTGCTGCCCGGAGGGGGGAGACCTGGTGGCAATAGCATATGGACTAGCCCTGAGAAGGGGGAGTGCACATATGAAGATGGTTAGCGGGGAGGGAAGACACGAGCCCGCCTCGGAGGGGGGGACTACATCGTGGCTGAGTGAGCATATGGGATCACCAGCGGGGATCACACATAGCAGGCACCTATACCCAGAACGCGGGATGACCAGCGGGCATACCTACAACGTAACGGGCCATCGCCTGACTCCTCCGCTGAGTCAGGTGGTGGGGGCCTCGGAGGAACTCTGCAGGGTTCGCCAAGCGGGGAACTCGACTGGCAAAGTAAAAAAGGCGCACGGATCTCTGTGTTAGAGAGAGAGGCGCAGCAAGCGTTTACAACACCTACCGATTTTCCTCATGACTCGGGGTTTCCCAACACCCTTGAGGAGACCGGCTCCACTCGAAGATTGTAAAATCTAGCAAATATATTAGGTGTCGCCCAGCCCGCAGCTCTACAGATGTCTGTAAGAGAAGCGCCGCGTGCTAACGCCCAAGAGGAGGCAATGCTCCGAGTGGAGTGTGCTCTAACACCTGGGGGACACGGCTCGCCCTGGCTCAGGTAAGCGGGGGTGATGGCATCCACTATCCAGTGGGCCAACCTCTGTTTAGATACGGCACTTCCCTTCTGCCGACCACCATAACAGACAAAGAGCTGTTCAGAGGATCTAAAACTCTGAGTACGGTCCACATAAGTCCGCAAAGCGCGGACAGGACACAGCAATGAAAGGGCTGGGTCTGCCTCCTCCGGGGGCAGCGCTTGCAGGCTCACTACCTGGTCCTTAAACGGTGTGGTAGGAACCTTGGTCACATATCCAGGCCGGGGTCTCAGGACAACGTGAGAGTAGGCCGGCCCGAATTCCAGGCACGAGTCACTGACCGAAAATGCCTCCAGATCCCCTACCCTCTTAATCGAAGCCAACGCGACCAGCAGAGCTGTCTTCAGGGACAGAAATCTCAAGGATACTGAGTCGAGTGGTTCGAAGGGATCTCCCCGTAGGCTCGTGAGCACTACAGCGAGATCCCAAGAGGGCATGAGAGGGGGGCGGGGGGGGGGGGGGAAATATTCGCCTCGCACCTCTGAGGAACCGGATGACGAGGTTATGCTTACCCACGGTGCCGCCGTCCACCGCATCATGATGAGCGGAGATAGCGGCCACGTAAACCTTCAGTGTGGAGGGCGACAGCCTCCGCTCCAACCTATCCTGAAGGAAAGAAAGCACAACACTGATCTGGCAAGATCGGGGGTCTTCTCGGCGAGAAGTACACCATTCAGTGAATAGACTCCACTTCAGGGCGTAGGCATGCCTCGTAGAGGGTGCTCTAGCCTGAGTGATGGTATTAACCACCGCCATCGGTAGGTTACCTAAGTCTTCCTCGCGTCTATGGACCACACGTGGAGGTTCCACAGATCTGGACGAGGGTGCCAGATGGTGCCCTGTCCCTGAGAGAGGAGGTCCTCTCTCAACGGGATCTGCCAGGGGGGGGGGCTATTGCGAGGAGGGAGAGTTCTGAAATCCAGGTCCGGTTGGGCCAGAGAGGCGCAACTAGCAAGACCTGCTCCTCGTCCTCCCTGACCTTGCACAGTAACTGCGCGAGTAGGCTCACTGGGGGGAACGCATATTTGCGCATGCCCCGAGGCCAGCTGTGGGCAAGTGCATCCGTGCCGAGGGAATCCTCGGTCAGGGAAAAAAACCACTGGCAATGAGCGTTCTCGGGGGAAGCGAACAGGTCGACCTGGGCTTCCCCGAAGTGCGCCCATATCAGCTGGACAGACTCGGGGTGGAGTCTCCATTCTCCCGAGACTAGAAGCTGCCGTGAGAGCCCATCGGCTGCACGGTTGAGCTTGCCTGGGATTTGAATGGCACGCAGCGATTTGAGCCGCGTATGACTCCAGAGGAGCAGACGGCGAGCGAGCTGAGACATGCGGCGGGAGCGTATACCCCCCATGCGGTTGATATACGCCACCGTCGCCGTGCTGTCCGTCCTGACCAGCACGTGTTGCCCTCTGAGCACCGGTAAAAAACGGCGCAGAGCGAGCAACACTGCCAACAGCTCTAGGCAATTGATATGCCAATGCAGCTGGGTTCCCTTCCATAGGTCCGCAGCAGCATGCCCGCAACACACGGCCCCCCAACCCGTACTGGAAGCATCCGTCGAGACGACGACATGCCTGGACGCCTGTCCCAGGGGCACTCCGGCCCGTAGGAAAGAGGGGTCCCTCCAGCGGGTGAGGGTGCGGCGACACAGCGCAGTGACAGTCACTCGGTGTGTGCCCGCGTGCCATGCGCGTCTGGGGACTCGATCGTGAAGCCAATGCTGAAGTGGTCTCATATGGAGCAATCCGAGCGGCGTGGCCGCGGCTGCGGATGCCATATGCCCCAGGAGCCTCTGAAATAATTTCAGGGGGACCACCCTTTTCCTGTCGAACTCCCTCAGACAGTTCAGCATCAGCCCGGCGCGCTCTCGTGAGAGGCGCGCCGTCATGGTGACCGAGTCCAGCTCAAACCCGAGAAAAGAGATGCTCTGCACGGGTGCGAGTTTGCTCTTTTCTCGGTTGACCTGAAACCCCAACAGGTCGAGGTGCCGGAGCACCTTGTCTCTGTGCGTAATCAATTGATTCAGTCAATTCAATTCAATCAATTCAGCCAGTCGTCGAGATAATTGAGTATGCGTATGCCTGCGAGTCGAAGGGGCGCTAAGGCACTTTCCGCGAGCTTGGTGAAAACTCGCGGAGACAGAGAGAGCCCGAAGGGGAGGACTTTGTACTGCCATGCTCGACCTTCGAACGAAAACCGCAGAAACTGCCGGTGGCGTGGAAGTATGGAAACATGGAAATACGCGTCCTTCAGGTCTATTGCTGCAAACCAATCCTGAGGACGAACACATCGGATGATGCGTTTCTGCGTGAGCATTCTGAACCGCAGCTTGTGAAGGCAACGGTTCAAAACGCGCAGGTCTAGGATTGGCCGTTGCCCACCGCTCTTTTTGGGTACGATGAAGTACGGGCTGTAGAACCCGCTCTTCATCTCGGCTGGAGGGACCGGCTCGATTGCATCCTTCGCCAGGAGGACAGCAATCTCCTCTCGCAAGACAGGGGCGGACACAGGGCTGACCCTGGTGAAATACACACCCGTGAACCTGGGAGGCCGTTTCGCGAACTGAATCGCGTAGCCGAGTCTGATCGTGCGGATGAGCCACCGCGACGGGCTGGCCCGCGCTAACCAGGCAGGCAGAGCCATCGCTAGAGGCTTCATTCGCACGATCGCTGACGTACCAACGGCTGGTGGGCTCAACCGGGAAGCACTGGGGTCCCGCGGGAGAGCAGGAGGCGAGAGATTCACTCTCGTCTCGCACCCATACTCCGGAGGGGTGGTCAGGAGGGGAAGAGAAAGGAGACCGTTCTCTTGCGCTCCGTGAGCCACTGGCGAAATGCACCGATCCTGCGAGCTGGAAGGCATAGCGTCCCAAGCTGGCAGTGTTCGGGCTGTCACATCCGGGGAGGTGGAAAAATGCTCTTTCTTTGGAATTTGAGTGGCGTTGAAAAACGCCGTTGGTGTTATTTGTGGGGCCCGGCCCTCCGCCGGGGAAAGAGCAAGTTCCCTCCTCTCCGGATGGCCCGTCTCAGGGACGCTTCGCGGTCCGTTTACCGGACTTACCGGCGCCCCGGGGCGGGGGCGCTGGCTGCCTGCGGGATGCTCGGCGCTGCCGCTTGGCCGGAGGCGCAGGCGGGGGCGTCAGAGCAGGTCTTGCGACCGCAGGCGGGCGCCCTCGGCGAGGAGCAGTGGAGGTGGATGGTACGGCGGGGGGGAGCGGTCTTACGGTCCCGCCGATAGATGACTTTGCCCATCGCATCCGACTGCTCCTTCACCGCCGTGAACTCCTGGGTGAATTCACCGACGGTGTCGCCGAACAGGCCAGCCTGGGATATGGGCGAGTTAAGAAAGCGGACTTTGTCATCGACCTTCCCAGGGCACACGCAGCCGACTTGGTGGTACGCAGAGCATAGTCGCTTGCGGTGCGGAGCTCATGGAGCAGGCCTGGGTCGGAACCACCCTCGTGCAGCTGGGCCAGCGCCTGCGCTTGGTAGCGCTGGTAGGTGGCCATAGCGCGCAAGGCGGAAGCAGCCTGGCCCGCGGCTGTGTAGGCTCTGGCTCCGAGGGAGGCAGATAACCTACACGCTTTGGACGGGAGACGAGGCTGACCCCTCCAGGAAGAGGCGCCACGCGGACATAAGTTGACCGCAATGGCGCGCTCAATCTGGGGAATCGTCTCGTACCCCCTGGCTGCTCCACCATCCAGGGTGGTGAGGGCGGAGGCGCACGCAGATCGGGCAGAGAAAGGTGCCCTCCAAGACTGCGTGAGCCTACTGTGCACTTCCGGGAAGAAGGGGACGGGAGGCTTAGAAGGCTTCGCCTTTTTGTCCTCCACGTAGCACCCATCTAGTCGGTCCGGCCGCGGGGCTGGGGGATAAACCATCTCCAAACCCACGGCCGAAGCAGCCCAAGAAAGCACGGCCAGCATATCCGCTTCTGGATCCGAAGCCGCGCTCACAACCCCGGAGGGAGGGAGCGGGTTCGGATCCTCGTCGGATAATGATAGCCCACCCTCCGATGCATTGATGGACATCTGGTCCTCGGTGTCATCGAGTGAAAGGGCGACCATCCGTGAAGATGGACCGCTTCCTTCACTCGAAGCTTGGATGGAGCGCGCTGAGGAATGAGAGGTCCGCGAGCCCGAAGGCGGCGGATTTGCTCCCACCGTAACCCTCAGATCTGCCCGAGTGCCAACCGCAGAGCGGGGGACAACTGGGGTGGGTCGCCCTTTTACAAGAGCGAGCCGCGATCTTAGCTGCGCAACAGACATGACGTCGCAATGATGGCATGCACTGTCCGCGAGCACCGCATTGACATGCTGGACCCCCAGACATGCCACGCAGTGCTCGTGCCCATCATCCGGGGACAGGGAACCACCACATCCAGAAACGCACGGTCGGAACGACATCTTGAAAAAGATGCGCTGCACGACCGTGTTGCTCTTTTAGGGAAGCTTGCTTCCTATACAAACCGCTCAGTTTGAGGACCGGACCCAAAGGACGCCAGGCAAGGGAGAGAAGACCCAGCTCGACCGTCTGCCGCGGCGTAAACGCACTCTGGACCGGGAGAACAGCTCTCAATCTCTCTCTGTCAGACAGGTTGGAGAACCCTCAGTAACTCTCTCAGAAGCTTGTGAAAGGCTCTGAAAGCGAAAAGGATGGCGTTGCTGAGCACATGCTAGCCTTTTATGCCAGGCTGATTGTCATTCAAGACAGCTGTGCACGCTGACGCCGCCAACTCATTGGCATTTCATTGGCCCGTTTTTATACTCTTTCAGATGATTGGATTCTGACGAAATCCCCAAAGTGGAAGTTTTTCCACATAGCATTGAAGTTCCCCTCCCGAAGGGGAACATCAACCTGCAGTCTTGACACACTCCCCACATCATTCCTCAAAACTGTGTTTAACTGTTTAGTAATGGATCTCCTAAAAGTGGTAAATGCTTCACTTCTCTCAGGGATTTTTCCAAACTCACTTAAAACTGCAGTTGTTAAACCCCTCTTGAAAAAGAGCAACCTGGATAACACCCTATTGAGCAGTTACAGACCAATCTCAAATCTCCCTTTTATTGCCAAAATCATTGAAAAAGTTGTTTTCAACCAGGTTAACACGTTCTTAAACTCCAAGAGGTGTTTAGACAATTTTCAATCTGGTTTCAGAGCACATCACAGTACAGAGAGCGCTCTTATAAAGATAATCAATGATATCCGCCTAAATACAGATTCAGGTAAACTAACAGTGCTGGTTTTGCTCGATCTCAGTGCTGCATTTGACACTGTCGATCACAGCATACTTCTGGATAGGCTGGAAAACTGGGTTGGGCTGTCTGGGACGGTCCTCAAGTGGTTCAGATCTTACCTTGAAGGGAGAGGTTACTATGTCAGTATAGGTGACCATAGGTCGAGGTGGACACCGATGACATGTGGAGTCCCACAAGGCTCGATTCTGGCACCTCTCCTGTTCAACCTTTATATGCTCCCTCTGAGCCAAATAATGAGAAAGAACCAAATTTCCTACTACAGCTATGCTGATGACACTCAGATCTACTTAGCCTTAATGCCTAATGACTACAGCCCCATTGACACCCTCTGCCAATGCATTGATGAAATGAACAGTTGGATGTGCCAAAACTTTCTTCAGTTAAACAAAGAGAAAACTGAAGTCATTGCGTTCAGGAACAGAGATGAGGTTCTCAAGGTGAATGCGTACCTTGGCACTAAGGGTCAAACAATAAAAAATAAGGTCAAGAATCTTGGTGTGACTCTGGAGTCAGATCTGAGTTTCAATAGTCATGTCAAAGCAGTTAGTAAATCAGCATACTATCATCTCAAAAACATTGCAAGAATCAGATGCTTTGTTTCCAGTGAAGACTTAGAGAAACTTGTTCATGCTTTTATCAGCAGCAGAGTGGATTACTGTAACGGCCTCCTCACGGGCCTTCCCAAAAAGACAGTCAGACAGTTGCAGCTCATCCAGAACGCTGCGGCCAGGATTCTGACCAGAACCAGGAGATCAGAGCACATCACACCTGTCCTCAGGTCTTTACACTGGCTCCCAGTTACATTCAGAATAGATTTTAAAGTATTATTACTTGTCTATAAATCACTAAATGGCCTAGGACCTCAATACATTACAGATATGCTTATTGAATACAAGCCTAGCAGATCACTCAGATCTTTAGGATCATATAAACTAGAAATTCCAAGAGTTCAGTCAAAGCAGGGTGAATCGGCTTTCAGCTACTACGCCCCTCGCTGCTGGAATCAGCTTCCAGAAATTATCAGATGTGCTCCAACATTAGGCCCATTCAAATCCAGACTGAAAACACATCTGTTTAGCTGTGCCTTTACTGAATGAGTACTGTGCTACGTCCGACAGATCTCACTATTATGTTTTTCTCTTCTTTTTCATTCTTTTATAACCTGTTTTAACACATTTTTATATGTTTTTATCTGTTTTTTTTATTATCCGTTTTGATTTTTTTCTTATTCTTGTTACTTTTATTCCTGTTTATGTAAAGCACTTTGAATTGCCACTGTGTACGAAATGTGCTATATAAATAAACTTGCCTTGCCTTGCCATTAGTGTCTGAAGACACACGTCTCCGTCTTCGGGAAACGTGGGTTAAGTTAGTAACTGAGGCATTTTGTGTGCTCAGAAATAGCAATAAATAAATAAAGTCTATAGATTCTCTCTGGTCATAGATATGAATAAAAAAATATGCAAATCTGATCCTTTATAAAGTAAATTATTAATGAGAAGCAGTAAAAATGGTAATACTATATATAGTAGGTTAATGTTAATGTATTTAGAAACATTTACCAATACTTGCAGTAAATGCTACCTATAATACTACCTATGCAGTAATGCAGCATTTACAAATAATCAGAGTTCAACATATTCTAATGCATTATTAAAATCCAATGCTAAGCTTAGTAACTTGGACCCAGTTAACAAAACTAACAATGAACAATTTTGTTTACATTAACTAAAGTTAACAAAGATGAATAAACACTGTAATAAATTTATGTTTGTGCAAAACTCTTTTAACTATTTATCCCCGATTTCAATTTTCAGTTCTACATTCAAAATGTCATAAACAAGAAACAAATGAATTACAGCTTTTGATGTAATTTAAATGAACCCCCCCCCCCCCCCCCCCCACACACACACACACACACACACAGCACCAGAGGATAAATGTGATTACACTGACAGATTTCATACTCACTAATAACAGTGATCCTGATTCTCTTGTTTACTGTGCGTCGGCTGTTGCTGATCTTCAGATCATAAAGTCCAGAATTTATGGTCCTGGTGTTTGTGATGGTCAGAGATCCAGTGTGATTGTCCAAGTTTAATATGCCCTTAAATCTCACATCGTCTCCATCGTAAGTATAGAATCGTTGGGCTTCTTTAAAGAGTTCAGCTATGACAATGTCTCCAAACATCCACAGGGTGAAATCAGACATCTGCACTTCAGTAAGACCAGTGTGTAGAGTGACCGAAACTCCTTCCTTCACTGAAACTACATTTATTTCACCTGAAACAACAAATGCAGAAGAAATGTTCAGAAACAGCTACTTGAAAATTAAATATGCAAAACCTTCAATCATTTGCCTGTTACTGATGATCAGAGTAACACGTGCAAAATCCTTGACTAGCCATGACATATGAATATAAAAATTGGGGTTCATTTTAGATAGAATAGATACAGAAAGACCAATTAAAAATAGGCTTGGCCAGCTGACCAATCAGACCAGAGTTGGCTTATTGAAGAGGGGTTAACAGGCCGTATTTGGAAAAGTCTAGAAGGGCTACAGCTGTGGCCAGAAGTTATGAATATTATTCATATTACTATAACAATACAGTTTCTGTACAACAATAATTACTGTTTTTACATTACTGTGAGGGTTAGGTTTAGCGTTGGGCATCAATAAAATACAATTAATGTCCTTAATTAATGAATAATATACACCCATGTCAGCTCCTTATAAGAGCTTTCTACAAAAAGCACATTTATCCAGAGAAAATTATTAGACAACAAATAATAAATTAAAAAGAGACAATTATGCCACTTTTTGTGCTTTTTATGATGCTGGGCCACCACACTGTATCAATGATCTTGATACTCAGGCTCTTTTTCTGAACAAAGATACTTTTTCCAACACACAGAGTGCTCCATCGAAACAAAAGGAACAGCAGGCAAAGGTGAGATGTGTGCAGGGCACATGAACACCACACAAAACACTTGATGCTAATAAAAAACCTTATAAAAAAGGCATCTCTCACTTTTCAAGAAAGTATACTTATTAACACAATTAAAGTAAACATGAAATTAAAACTAACCATATTGATTTTGTTACTAGTTTAGTGGAGAACAATTCATCTGTGCATGTCATAAAAAAGTTTTTTATTCTGTTGAAAGGAAAGATGGTATTTTTAGTAAGTAAGTAAATAATGTGTATTTATATATCGCATTAATAGTGTACGGCCATACACCAAAAGCACTTCACAATCATGAGGGGAGTCTCTCCACTCCACCACCAGTGTGCAGTATCCACTTGGATGATGTGACGGCAGCCACAGGACAACGGCGCCAGTGCGCTCACCACACACCAGCTATTGGTGGAGTGGACAGACAGACAATGCGGTGGATGGGGATGATTGGGAGGCTGATGGAGGGAATTTCGCCTGAACACCAGGGTTACACCCCTACTCTTTTCTAGAAGTGCCATGAGATTTTTAATGACCACAGAGAGTCAGGACAGTATATAGTGTCCCCTTCACTATACTGGCGCATTAGGACTCACACAGACCGCAGATTAAGCACCCCCTGCTGGCCTCACTAACACCAATTGCAACAGCAACAAGTTTTCTCCATGTGGTCTCCATCCAGGTACTAACCAGGCTCAGCCCTTCAGTGCTTCAGTGAGTAACCGGTCTTGGGCTTCAGGGTGATATCGAAGTCAACATTTCTAAGAATGTTGGAAACTGGTTGCCGCTGACTTCCACAGTATTTGTTTTTTACTAAGGATGTCAATGGCTGACAGTTTCCAACATTCTTCAAAATATCTTCTTTTGTGTTCAATAGAAGACAAACATTCAACATTCAAGTTTGGAACCAACTAATGGTAAGTAAATTTTCATGTTTGCGTAAACCATCCCTTTCATTTCATTACTACATAGAAACCCTTGATAAACTCACCGCTGATGTTCACATTGAACGTTTTGTGTATGGTGTGTTTGCTGCTGCTGAGGTCAACTTCATACAGTCCCGAGTGTTTAATCCCAGTGTTCCTGATGATCAGAGATCCGGTCTGATCCAGCTGCAGTATGTGTCTGAATCTCCCGTCATCACCATCCAGCGTACAGAAGGATCTATCGAGCTTATTGATTTCAGCTATAAGAGCGTTCTGAGGCCCAAACTTCCATCGTATCACATCGTAATTCGTTATTTCAATAACATCAGTGTGTAGAAAGACCGAATCTCCCACCATCGCTGATACAATCTGTATTTCTTCTGCAGACACACCTGAACGGCCAGAAGGAAGAGTTAGTAAAACTCAGCTATTCAGATCTTCACTGGTCTATACAGTGTAATACAAGATTTAATGAATAAAGTAACAACAAACAGCTAAGAAAGAGATCAATAATTGAGTTAAAAATGCCAGAGGATTTATATCTTTTAAAAGTATGTATGTGTAGATAAGCAGTAGGGGTGTAAAGTATACAGTTGAAATCAGAATTATTAGCCCGCCTGTATATTTTGTTTGCCGCAATTTCACAGGAGGGTTAATAATTCTGACGCAGAATCTTTAAATAATCAAAAAGCACTGAAATTCACCATCGAGTCTGAACATCTTGTTTAAGCTGAATCTGTTGGTCACTTCATAAGATCCAGAGTCTGTGGTTCTGATGTTTCTGAGGGTCAGATCTCCAGTTTGAGGGTCCAGCTGCAGTCTGCCTTTAAACTTCTCGTCAAGATTTTCGTCGTATGCGTAGATTCTGTTTTGTCGTCCAACATATATAGCTATGAGGTTTCCTTTCTCCCCATACCTCCACTCGATATCATCATCTTTACGTGTTTCAGTTAGACCAGTGTGTAGAGTCACAGAATCTCCCTCCTTCACTGAAACGAATTCACCAAACACACCTAAAAAAACAACAGAAATGGTTACATAGAAAAAAATCCACTCACCTGCCACTTTATTAGGTACACCTGTCCATCTGCTTGTTAACACAAATTTTTAATCAGCCAATCACATGGCAGCAACTCAATGCATTTAGGCATGTAGACATGGTCAGGACGATCTGCTGCAGTTCAAACCAAGCATCAGAATGGGGAAGAAAGGGGATTTAAGTGACTTTGAATGTGGCATGGTTGTTGGCGCCAGACGGGTTGGTCTGAGTATTTCAGAAACTGCTGATCTACTGGGATTTTCACAACCATCTCTAGGGTTTACAGAGAATGGTCTGAAAAAGAGAAAATATTCAGTGAGCGGCAGTTCTGTGGACACAAATGCCTTGTTGATGCCAGAGGTCAGAGGAGAATGGCCAGACTGGTTCCAGCTGATAGAAAGGCAACAGTAACTCAAATAACCACTCGTTACAACCGAGGTCTGCAGAAGAGCATCTCTGAATGCACAACACGTCCAATCTTGAGGCGGATGGGCTACAACAGCAGAAGACCACACCGGGTGCCACTCCTGTCAGCTAAGAACAGGAAACTGAGGCCACAATTCACACAGGCTCACCAAAATTGGACAATAGAAGATTGGAAAAATGTTGCCTGGTCTGATGAGTCTCCATTTCTGCTGCAACATTTAAATGGTAGGGTCAGAATTTGGCATCAACAACATGAAAGTATGAATCCATCCTGCCTTGTATCAACTGTTCATGCTGCTGGGGGTGGTGTAATGGTGTGGGGGATATTTTCTTGGCACACTTTAGGCCCTTTAGTACCAATTGAGCATCGTGTCAACGCCACAGCCTACCTGTCTACCTTGTTGCTGACCATGTCCATCCCTTTATGACCACAGTGTACCCATCTTCTATGGCTACTTCCAGCAGGATAATGCACCATGTCATAAAGCATGAATCATCTCAGACTGGTTTTTTTCAACATGACAATGAGTTCACTGCACTCAAATGGCCTTCACAGTCACCATATCTCAATCCAATAGAGCATCTTTGGGATGTGGTGGAAAGGGAGATTGCATCATGGATGTGCAGCCGACAAATCTCCAGCAACTGCGTGATGCTATCATGTCAATAAGGACCAAATTTCGGAGGAATATTTGTAGTACCTTGCTGAATCTATGCCACCGGGTGGAAGACGGTACTTGTAAGGTGTACCTAATAAAGTGGCCGGTGAGTGTATTTACAATTAAACATTACTGTCAGTACGCAGATTCATCCAGTTAGTTTAAATCAATTTACACTCAAAATGCTAGTTTTTCGGGGGGCCAGCTTAATTGTTTTATGTTCAATCCACTGAAATTTGTAAAAACTATTAACCTAATTAAATTAAGTTAACTTAATCAATTGGTGTTGGGACAACATGAAGGATTAATGTGGTACACATCATTTTTCTACAGTGTAAGTTGCTTTAATTCAGTGTTGCATAAAATATGAAGAAAATATTTAAAATTAAAATATATTTTTTAACCTAGTTGTTGGTTTTTTCCCCCCAGTCTGTGTGATAGTAGGTGGTGTGATATATAATTTTCTTTTCTATTATTATTTAATATTACAAACATTTAAAACAAAATGCAACAAAAAAATGTAAATACATGTCAAAGGTCTTAAGAGAGTTGCTTTAAGATTCATTCATACAGTTAAATATTTACCAATTAGATCTAAAAATGATTAAACATGAATAAACAACCATTTAGAAACGTTTATTAAATAATGTGATTTTTTTTTTAACCTAAAAGCAGTTTTTTTTGTTGTAACAGCAGCAGTTTATCACTGTAGATTTACAACAGATATATCTGGCTTAATACACATGTAACTACCCCCAAAAGTAGCTTATTAAAAAACTTTTTGAATGAATACCTGAAAAAAATGTAAGTAATAATCATGATTATTATAACATGGTAATGATTATTATACGATTATAATGATTTAGTAGATCCTCAAAATCACGAATTCACACATTTAACAACATGTTAGATGCACAAAAAAGGAGATATGTCTTAAACAATTAAATCAAACGAGCCTACACTACAACATGAGCATGAAAGTTATATTTTACAGTCTTTAGAAGTATATGAAAGATTACAAACGGCAAGAAATGAGAATTCCCCAAACATTCCAAACCGAAACCGAAAATAACTTACTGTCGGTGAACAAAAACAGCAGAAGCAGTGATACAATGTTCTTCATAACTCTAGAGTTTAGATAACGTTTGAGTTTCTGAAAATAATCAATGTATATTATATGAAGCTAATCTTCTCCGTTGATGAAACGCAACATTACTGTATGTTACATTCAACATCGAGCCTGAGAAACTGGTTTAAAACAACAACAAGCACATTCCACATTCAGACACATTTCACACCTGCACTTCCGTGAGTTACAGCGTTTTGTAATTGCCACATCCTCACCTACTATGAATTTGCAAAGGACACGAGTCATTGATAATAACAGTCGCGTTTTCCTTCCAAAAATCACACCGTTTTGTAACACTTCCCTTGAGAAAGATTTTTGAGTATGGACCAGTCGAATCAGAAGCCTAAGTTCGTCTACAGAGAATAAAGGTGTCACAACAATAATGAACCACTCACACAGCGAATTAGTTTTAACTGATTGTATTAATTGTATTCAGTTGTTAAATTTCAATTTATCGGCAAATAAATGATAAGAAACAAAAAGAATATTGTGAAAAAAATACAAAAATACTCAATACCAAATGAAATAATAAAATAATGTTTCACAAATGTTTCTTCTTTGATTCCTTACAGGTTTAAACCCCGGTTTTACTCAACAGGTAAGTATATATTAAGTAAGTATAACCACCTTCACTCAATACTGTTGATGAAATATAAATAAATAATCTTCGCTTTCACAGGTTTCACTCTCAACTCGTTTCAATTTCACAGATAGAAAAAATAAACTTGACTAGCAGTAAGATAGAATTCCCTTATAAATAAACTATTAAAGAAAAAATCTATTTACTGGATTTTCTCAATTGTGTGAAATTATTCTTGTTCTCTAATCTATGCAATTTGGTATATGAAAACAAATAAAACAAACCCAAACCTATTACACTTGGTGAATCAACAATAAATGAAATAAAGAACCAATAACAACCCCAACAGAACAGTTCACATATGATCAATTCACAGTTCTTTTTTTCTATAAACTCAGTTTTTCAAAAGTCTTTTTCCTTTTCTGCAAAAAAAGCAGTCAGTAAATGTATATTTACTCTTTTCTGAATATAAGTTTTCTCAGGGAGCAATAGCAAAATGTCTGTCACTCAGTTCCTCCTCTGTGAGTGAATCCTTTTCTCCAAAAAGAAACAGAATTTAACGACTGTGTGTGCTTGTAGTTCAGTTTCCTACCGTCCAGATCGGCAACAATATCAGTTTCACACAATGACAAATTGAAGTTAGGTCCGTGAGGCTCGCCAGTCCCAACCCCTTCAGCGAACACAGGAGTCAGAACGAATCCAGAAAGCACCAATCCCAATCCAGCATCAATTCAATGGATCACACAGTAGCACAACGATGGCACCAATCCAGGTAAGAGGAAAAATAAAACAAAAACAAACAAAAAAAAAACCTGACCTTGAAAACAAGGTCACAAAATCATCATTAATATAAATTCCATAACACACATATGGTGTCTATTACCACAGCATCAAAATAGGTATTACATTTCACATATGAAACAATACATTCACATTTTCTTATAATCACATTAATTAAATGAACTTAGAACACAGATCTTTACTTACATGTGACTTGCATGAGCACTTTTTTCTAATACTCTTACATTTATTAACTAATAAATTAAACAAAAGTTAACTCACCAAAACCAGATGAACTTTTTAATCTCTCAAATGTGAAGAACTTCTTCACTCGATCCTTTTGCTAATTCTCTTTTTTTTCTTCACATTTAACTCTGATCGTGTTTCTTTTCAGATGATCTCTTGTGTTAATCGAGCTAGTTACACATTAACAAGGCTTCTTGTTATCAGCATCGTCACAATCATTAACTAATTAAATACGATTTCTCTCACATAAACAGTTTCTTCTCGCTTCTCTTGCTGCTATATTGTCTTTAGACACATATAATTCAAAGTTTGATCAAGAATCTCTTAATTTCTCGTTAGAAACCAACTTAATTTGAGAGAGACCAAAAACTGCGTCTGCTCTCTTCCGCTCCGCCGATCCGAGTGCGCGCGAATTCTAACCGCGTCAGTGATCCGGAACCGGAAATACGTCACATGACATTCCAAATCCTAACACATCGCTTTTACAGCTAAAAAATATTTTAATGTGTTCTAATCGCCTATAATAATATCAACTTGTAAAACAGAAAGAGAAGAAACAAAATGTTCAGCATATTTAATTAATAAATTCTAATCTTGTTTCTGTTGGTAACCTGGGTTACACCCTCCCCCTTTGATCTTATGCACGTCCTCGGGCATGCATTTGGCTGTGTTGTCAGCACTGACATGGGATCACCTGGTACCAGAACACATTTATCACAGAATGCTTCTGACTGTTCTTCAGACTGAGCAAAAGCATTACTTAATCCCTGCAATAAGGACTGAACTACTGAAATTAGGGGATTACCTATTTGAGGATAGTGAAACATTTTTGGGGGTCTGATTTGCCTTGAGGAGCGTCTAAGGCCCTCACCCAGTGGTTTCTCCTCATTTTCAGGGATCATTTCAGGTCTGGCATTACTTTCCTCATCCTGAACATCTCTCAGTTCTTCAACAGAAGTCAACAGTTCATCCTCTTCAGACACTGCTGCAGTCTCATCTGCTCGACGTTCTACAGATCCATCATTTGTACTCGCAGATCTCACTTCGTTCTCCACAGGTAAGTTCTCATTCACTTCACACACTTGTTCATTTTCTTCACTAACCTCAAGCTTTTTTTCTTTCAGGAAATCAACATTTGTCTGGCTGGTATCCAAAACATCAATCTGCTCTGCAACTGGGGGATTTTCTGACTGAGGAAAAGAGCTTTCAGGTAGGATGTAGCGTGTAACAACTTCCAATGATTCTCTGGGCACAAAGTGATATGAAGACTCATTCCCAGAACTTTCCTCATCATCTAGATTTTCCGTCTCATCAACACGCCTTGTGGCTGACTGGGACCTCGTCCGACACCTTTTATGCACTTTAGGTGAGTTAGATGCATCTGCTTCAACTGGTAGGAATCCGCAAGGTAAGAGCAAATCACGGTGAAGCGTGCGAACAGGACTGTTCTTTCCTTCAGGACAGACAGTATACACAGGGACATCTTGTGCTTTCTTTATCACAATGTAAACATGGGATTCCCATTTGTCTGCAAGTTTCTGTTTACCTCTTAACCGGACATTTCTGACTAAGACCCTATCACCTACTTCCAAGTTAGAGGCAATCACATTTTTGTCAAATCTCTTTTTATTTCGTTCTGCTACTCTCTTGCTGTTTTCCAAAGCCAATCGGTAACTTTCTTCAAGTTTTTGCTTTAAAGAGGTCACATATTTGGAATGAGATTGATATGACTCATCATTCAAAATTCCAAAAGCAATGTCTAGAGGCAAACGAGGCTGCCTTCCAAACATCAGCTCATACGGTGAGTAGCCTGTAACATCATTTTTGGTGCAGTTATATGCGTGCACTAATGGTTTTACATACTCCCTCCAATGAGCTTTTTGTTTGTTCTCTAGGGTACCCAGCATCTGCAGTAGAGTTCTATTAAAACGCTCGACTGGGTTTCCCCTGGGGTGATATGGCGTTGTTCTTACTTTTCGAATGCCAGCAATCTTGCACAATTCCTGTATGATACGCGACTCGAAATCTGGTCCCTGGTCACTATGTAGTTTTTCAGGGAAACCGTAATGCACTAAAAAGTGTTCCCAGAGGCACTTAGCAACCGTCTGAGCCTTCTGATTTCGAGTGGGTATAGCGATGGCATATTTCGTAAAGTGGTCTGTTATTACTAAAATGTCCTTTGTATTGCTGCTGTCAGGTTCTACAGATAGAAAGTCCATGCAGACCAACTCTAAAGGTCTGGTGGTCCGAATGTTTACCAGTGGAGCTGCTTTCTGAACTGGAGATTTTCTTCTGACACAGCGTTCACATGTCCTAATTTTTGTCTCCACAGAGTTGGCCATCCGTGGCCAATAAAATCGGGAGCGTAGGAGATCGAGAGTCCTCTCGACTCCTAAGTGACCCATATCGTCATGCAAACAGGTAAGCACCATTTCTCTGAGGTTGCTAGGCAATGCCAACTGCCTCTGCACTTTCCCTTGGTCCATACGGTTTCTATACAGCAACCCATTTCTCAATTCATACTTTTTCCATTCTTTGAGCCACAATACCATATCTGATGGTCTTCCTTTCAGACTGGGTGTTCCATTGTTAGACTCAAGACATTCAATAATCTCTCTTATCTCAGGGTCTTCTCTTTGTTTGTGCATCAAGTCATTCACAGACAATGTAAAAATTGCAGGCAACCCATGTTCTGACTCATTCATAAATGCTTGGGGTAGGGCTTCAGTAGACACACCTAAAGACTCAACCAAAGCTACAGAAGATGGCTGGTAAGCTTGATGTCTTTCGCAAATTGCTTTGATCACCTCCGGAAGCATAACCTGCTGTACATGTCTGGTGTCACTCAGGTGGTTTAACGCAAACTGCTTTATGCGCTCCCGTTCTTTCTGAGTCTCTAAATCGTCGTCAAGCTGAACATTTGACTTTCGAGACAATCCGTCAGCGTCCTGATTCTGGGCACCTGCCCGATACTGGATTTTGAAGTTGAAAGTGGACAGACTAGACAGCCACCTATAACTAGTAGCATCAAGTTTCGCTGAACTTAGGACATAAGTTAAGGGGTTGCTGTCTGTTATTACAGTGAATTCACTTCCATATAGGTAGTCACTAAACTTAGTGGTGACTGCCCACTTCAAGGCTAGAAATTCCAGTTTGTGCGCTGGATACTTGGCTTCACTGCGAGTCAAACCACGACTGGCGTATGCGATGACCCTTGGCTGCCCCTCCTGCTCCTGATACAAGGCAGCACCGAGCCCGGTGGTACTAGCATCAGTGTGCAACAGGTAAGGCATCCTGGGATCAGCATAGCCTAAAACGGGTGCAGTTGTCAACCTTTCAATGATCGTCTCAAATGCATTTTGGCATTCACTGGTCCATCTCTCCCCTATAGGCTCTTTTGGGTTGAGGTAGACTCGATTGGCCTGTTTACACACAGCTTTTCTCCTTACTGGAGGATATCCAGCCGTGAGATCATTCAGTGGTCTAACAATTTTCGAAAAGTCCTGTACAAATCTTCGGTAATAACCGGCAAATCCTAAAAAGGATTTCAACTCTCGTAGATTCTGTGGTTTTGGCCAGGTTTTTACAGCGTCAATTTTACTTGGATCAGTACTCACACCACTTTGGGACACAACATGACCAAGATATCGCACTGAAGTTTGAAAGAACTTGCACTTGTCTGGGGAAAGTTTTAAACCATACTCTTTTAACCGATTGAGTACTTGCATTAGACGACGCTCATGCTCCTCGAGAGAATCTGAGAATATGATTAAGTCATCAATGAAGACTAGAACTTCACTCCTGTTTAAACTTCCCATACAACGCTCCATTAAGCGCTGAAAAGTACTAGGTGCATTTGTTATCCCCTGGGGCATCCGATTAAATTCCCAGAACCCCAGGGGACACACAAATGCCGTCTTTTCCTTATCCCGCTCATCCATTTCTATCTGGTAGTATCCTGATTTCAGGTCGAGAACAGTAAACCATTTGGACCCCGAAAGCACAGAAAATGCTTCCTCAAGATTTGGAAGAGCGTAGGCGTCCTTAATGGTCTGTGTGTTCAACTTCCTGAAATCGATACAAAGCCGGACAGAGTTATCTTTTTTTCTCACAATAACGATAGGAGAAGCGAATGGGGATTCAGACTCTCTTATTATACCGGCATCTAACAAGTCCTGCAAGTGCTTTCTAACTGCGCTGATATCATGGGGATGTATTGGTCTAGGTCTATGTTTGAAAGGGGTTTCATCACTGAGTCTGATACGATGTTTTACCTTGTCTGTATGGCCATAGTCCATATCATGCAGGGCAAATACTTCTGGCATGGCATTTAGCAAATCAGAGATCCTTTTTTTCCATTCTGTTGGCAAAGGTGAGTCACTAAAATCAAAATCAATCTGTTTTTTGTTTGATTCATCAACAGAAACAGTCTTCTGAGGAATCTCCATCACCCGTTGAATAGAATACATTTCAGCTAGTACAGTCTTAGGTGAGATTGAAATGTCAGTTTGAGTTTCATTCCCTACTAGTACAGGGACACAAAATGAACGTTTGCCGGGCAGATGGTGCAATCCACTGGCTATAACAAGCCCACCTGGTAAGTTTGACACTTGAGATGGTCCAATGATTGCTAAGTTTTCAGAGAAAGAACTGTTCAGCCGAACCAGTCCATTAACTACTGTTGTTCCACCAGCAGGCACCGTTTCAGCTTGGTCAACCTCTAAAGTCACACTTCCCAGAGTTTCTGCAGACCTCTGCCTATGCCTTAAACTTAAAATGTTAAGCACAGCACGATACCCATTGAAAGCTGGCTTGGGCTTAACATTCATTTCTAGAACATGAACATCATATAAGGCATCCAGAGAGTTTGTTCCTATTAATATTTGTCGCACTCCAACCAAATCAGGAATTACCAAAGCCAAAGTGTTGATTTCTGTTTCCACACCTAAGAATTCTTCTGGGAAAGTTAAGGTTAGCTCCACATACCCTAGATAAGGAACAGATCCTCCATTGGCTCCTTCCACCTGTAACAGAGCATTCAACGGCTTCACAGGTAAGTGTGCTAGGTGTGCCTTGTGGAATGATGACGGAATCGTAGTCACTTGCGATCCCGTATCAAGTAGGCAATTCACCTGTATGCCCTGAATGTACAGCTGGGCAGTGCACTTTGTCCCAATCAATCCTCTTGGCAATATTCCTGATGTTAAGTTCTTGGAGCGATCACACTGTTTAGGGCATTTAAACTCAGTCCCATTCTCTGCATGCCCTACTGCAGAGATGGCCTGAAGTTTAACTGCTGTGACTTCACTTGGTTCTGCAAATCCCATTGAGCTTGTTTCTCTTTCAGTAATCGTCGCTTTCTATCCACTTGGGATGGGTTTGGGTCATTCTCACAATTTGTGATAACATGGCCATCTTCGCCACAGCGAAAACAATATCCAGCACGTGGTCGATTTAGACTGGTTCTACTCATTTGGGACTGCGTAAACCTCGATACATCCTGTTGCGTTGTCTCAAAGCTTCTCTTAGAACTTGGCAGTGATTGAACTTGACTTCTTTGTGCTTCCATATTTAACATTTGACCTTTTAAGTCTGCTACTAGTTTCCTTAATTCAGCAAGTTCTTTAGCACTTGGATCAATGTGGGAGGTTCTTTTAGGTACGACTGACTCCATAGCCTGGACCTGAGCTCTCAACTCATTTAACTCAGCTTTCAGTGATGTGAATTCTAAAGGGTCCTGACATTTAGCCTGTCCCTTGTTGGATGAAGTCCTCAGCAGAGCAGACTGTGTGTTTAACTCTGTTTCCACTTTAGCATGTGCACCTCCTCCTACCTCAGTAGCATGAGCAGACAGTTGATGTACAATAGCTTTCGACTTAAAGAAATTTGGACTGGACTTGTTTGTATCTAAATGGCTTCGCATGCGCTCATCTTTGGAAGCTTGTTTGTCCTCCGCAGCTCTAATAGCAACCACTAGTTCAGCAAATGAAGGAGGGTTGGTCTTTCTTTCCTCAAGATGCAAATTGACAAGCAACTGGTTGTCCCAACATCCTCTAATAAACTGCTTTAACAAGCTGCGGTCACGTTCAGCTTCTGAAATACCTCCTCTTCGCACCGTTGCATTCAGCATCACTTGCAACCTATGCAGATAACTTGACGGTCGCTCTCCTTGGTTCTGTAAGAGAGTCATGAATTTTGCAAGCAATTCATCGCCATCTTCAACTGACCCATAAACTGACTCCAGTAAATCTAAATAGACCGCTGGAAGTGCATGAGGACTAACATGCTTCACAACATCTGAGGCAGGTGGCAAAAGGCTATCCAAAATTTTTCTGGTGCGGGACAAATCAGAAACCGATGGGTCATCAAGCAAGAATCCAACACTTGCCCTCCAGGTATCAAAGTCAGGTTCATTTGGTGGTCTAGGAATTTTCCCAGAAAATGACCTCAAGCGCACTGGTATCTGCTGAGTAGATACAGGATCAGAAGTTCTTACAAGATGCTCTACCACTACTCGCTGTATGTTAAGGGGGTTTATTACATCCATGGGCAAATCAGTATAAGTGGGTGCTGCATTTGCCTTATCTGTCATTGTCAAGTTTGGATTTTTTGGTTGTTGTGGTACACTAGACAAAGAAACCCTATCTGACAATGGAGGTACAGTGTTCTCTTCCCCTACATTTTGTGATTGAGATATTGGGGGACGATTTTGAGGATTAATCAAATTCAAACAATCATTTTCATTGTTTGACGTGGAAGAGAATTCAGCAAGGGAGCTAGCAGCATTAAGTTTCTTTAGCTCTTCCTGAATTACATCTTGAAATGGTTTCCCACTAAGTCTAGCGATTTCTTGCAGTTCCTCCAAATACTCTCTAGTGATATCGCTACCAGTTGTCTGTGAATAAACACTGCTCAGAGCGCGCACGCTAAAAACCGTGTCTACACTAGATGTACTAACAATTTGTAACGGTAACAAAGCGCGCAATGTTTCCATGACGGAGCTATTTTGAAACTCTATGATGGCCTGCTTATGAAACTCAGAGGCTGGGTTATCAATAAGCAGGGTTCTTTTGATGCTACCATAACGTGCCAACCATGCTCCAAGATCTTGATCGGATTCGGATAACGTTAGACCGCTCACTAAAACCGCATCAGGAACGCTCACGTTCTCAAGTCTCACAATATCCATGGTTGTTGTCAGTAAAACTATTCGCTGTTCTGTCACACAGAGAAGTCACTATTGTTGGATGACACTCTAAACTCTCCTGGCTGGGCTCGCCAAGTTTTGTAACACTTCCCTTGAGAAAGATTTTTGAGTATGGACCAGTCGAATCAGAAGCCTAAGTTCGTCTACAGAGAATAAAGGTGTCACAACAATAATGAACCACTCACACAGCGAATTAGTTTTAACTGATTGTATTAATTGTATTCAGTTGTTAAATTTCAATTTATCGGCAAATAAATGATAAGAAACAAAAAGAATATTGTGAAAAAAATACAAAAATACTCAATACCAAATGAAATAATAAAATAATGTTTCACAAATGTTTCTTCTTTGATTCCTTACAGGTTTAAACCCCGGTTTTACTCAACAGGTAAGTATATATTAAGTAAGTATAACCACCTTCACTCAATACTGTTGATGAAATATAAATAAATAATCTTCGCTTTCACAGGTTTCACTCTCAACTCGTTTCAATTTCACAGATAGAAAAAATAAACTTGACTAGCAGTAAGATAGAATTCCCTTATAAATAAACTATTAAAGAAAAAATCTATTTACTGGATTTTCTCAATTGTGTGAAATTATTCTTGTTCTCTAATCTATGCAATTTGGTATATGAAAACAAATAAAACAAACCCAAACCTATTACACTTGGTGAATCAACAATAAATGAAATAAAGAACCAATAACAACCCCAACAGAACAGTTCACATATGATCAATTCACAGTTCTTTTTTTCTATAAACTCAGTTTTTCAAAAGTCTTTTTCCTTTTCTGCAAAAAAAGCAGTCAGTAAATGTATATTTACTCTTTTCTGAATATAAGTTTTCTCAGGGAGCAATAGCAAAATGTCTGTCACTCAGTTCCTCCTCTGTGAGTGAATCCTTTTCTCCAAAAAGAAACAGAATTTAACGACTGTGTGTGCTTGTAGTTCAGTTTCCTACCGTCCAGATCGGCAACAATATCAGTTTCACACAATGACAAATTGAAGTTAGGTCCGTGAGGCTCGCCAGTCCCAACCCCTTCAGCGAACACAGGAGTCAGAACGAATCCAGAAAGCACCAATCCCAATCCAGCATCAATTCAATGGATCACACAGTAGCACAACGATGGCACCAATCCAGGTAAGAGGAAAAATAAAACAAAAACAAACAAAAAAAAAACCTGACCTTGAAAACAAGGTCACAAAATCATCATTAATATAAATTCCATAACACACATATGGTGTCTATTACCACAGCATCAAAATAGGTATTACATTTCACATATGAAACAATACATTCACATTTTCTTATAATCACATTAATTAAATGAACTTAGAACACAGATCTTTACTTACATGTGACTTGCATGAGCACTTTTTCTAATACTCTTACATTTATTAACTAATAAATTAAACAAAAGTTAACTCACCAAAACCAGATGAACTTTTTAATCTCTCAAATGTGAAGAACTTCTTCACTCGATCCTTTTGCTAATTCTCTTTTTTTTCTTCACATTTAACTCTGATCGTGTTTCTTTTCAGATGATCTCTTGTGTTAATCGAGCTAGTTACACATTAACAAGGCTTCTTGTTATCAGCATCGTCACAATCATTAACTAATTAAATACGATTTCTCTCACATAAACAGTTTCTTCTCGCTTCTCTTGCTGCTATATTGTCTTTAGACACATATAATTCAAAGTTTGATCAAGAATCTCTTAATTTCTCGTTAGAAACCAACTTAATTTGAGAGAGACCAAAAACTGCGTCTGCTCTCTTCCGCTCCGCCGATCCGAGTGCGCGCGAATTCTAACCGCGTCAGTGATCCGGAACCGGAAATACGTCACATGACATTCCAAATCCTAACACATCGCTTTTACAGCTAAAAAATATTTTAATGTGTTCTAATCGCCTATAATAATATCAACTTGTAAAACAGAAAGAGAAGAAACAAAATGTTCAGCATATTTAATTAATAAATTCTAATCTTGTTTCTGTTGGTAACCTGGGTTACAATTACTTTGTGGAATATACGTGAGGGATTGTTAATGTACTGTGCTTATTCTGCTCCAATTTGTTCCCTGCACCTATTTCTGTTTCATTAATGAGCAAACTTAAGCTTATGTCATCGAACCCGTTAGCTCCACAATAAGAGATTTGTATTCATGGGAAGAAAAACTTATTCTGAATATAAATAAAGCTAAAAACACTGCCCCCTGTTGGAGATACAGCCCAGATCTGGAGTTGTGCTGACGCACTGACCCCGCGTTGGTTTCCTGCTTGCTGTTAAGATTCAATAGTATCTGGATGCAGCCTTTATGATGCAAGCTGAGATTGCATCACTCAGCATATGCAATGTCAGACACAATACACTCAATGGAACGAGTGACGTCACTGTGAGGGGTAGGGTTAGGGGTGGACCCCTCTCTTAAGACTACCAAACCCGTTGTTTTAACCACTTGCCACTAGTTGTTTTAATATAGTTAAGGGTTTGACATTTTGCATCAATTATATTTGGCTACATTAATAATTTATTTACGTATAGCATATTTAGAGTTTTGGAATCAGCCCATTTGAAGCTATTGGCGATGGAGAGTTCTGCTTCCAGATTAGCAAGGAGCAACTTTCTGTGAAACTTTAAAAAATTTACTTTGAATTTTTTTTACAGTCTAAAGAGTGAAATCCCTATAAAGAGGCTGTTGGAATTAAATTAGCTTTGTAATATGTAATAATCCTTTATGTTTTATTTTCAGATGTCAAAGGGAATCGCTTGATATTTTATTGTATTGTCAAAACAATGTCTATGGGAGGAGCAGATGTGTCCCTTAGATATATAGTTATATAGGCCAAAAGCACACAATTAAAAAGTGCATATAAAGTGTATTACGTTGGTTTAGCCTACACTTGTTCTGTTTATTCCAACTTTTCTTATAAAGACGCGAGTTGTGTTAAATAATCTAATACTTCCTCATTACTGATTCTTTATCCTCTTGCTATAAATTATGCAGCGTTCAGAGTAGAGCTCATAAAGACAGCCTCTATCTAAAAATATTTAAGGCTATTTACTAGTTTTGCAATTTCATTTGATTCTTTCCACCAGATGGCACCAATTCACTTAAATTTAAGTAGATTTATAGCACTTCGTTATATATATATATATATATATATATATTTTTTTTTTTTTTAACAAAATGATTTTGTCCATATCTGAACCAAAACTGGGTTAAAACAATGCATCTTTTGTATTTACTCATTGCATATGCAGAGACACTGTAGGACAGGGGTGCTCAACCCTGTTCCTGGCGATCGACCTTCCAGCTGATTTCAGCTCCAACCCTGATCAAACACACCTGAACCAATTATTTAGAACGTGAGGAGCACTTGATAATTACAGGCAGGTGTGTTTAATAAGGGCTGCAACTGAAAACTGCAGGTAGGTCGATCGCCAGGAATAGGGTTGAGCACCCCTGCTGTAGGACATAGGTCTCAAACTAAATTCCTGGGGGGCCACAACTCCACACAGTTTTCCCCCAACCCTGATCAAACACAGCTGATCGAAACAATCAAGGCGTTCAGAAGAGTCAATAACACCTTCATTAGTTGGATCAGCTGTGTTTGATTAGGGTTGGAGCAAAACTGTGTGGAGTTGCTATGTGTGAAGACCTAAGATGTAGGAATTATACCTACACCTGAACATATAACCTTAACCCATGTTACCTTTTATAACCCAAAGATATCTATATCGTAAGCATTGTTGGGTAAAGTTACTTTAAAAGTAATATATTACATGACTTATTTCATAAGATCAAGACAGCCTTAAGATTGTAATATATTACTTTTAAAAAGTAACTTTGCCCAGAAACGACTGTAAGTACACATGTAGTACATGTAGCGTAAAATACATTGACGATTTTTCTTATATTGTTATAATTTTTTGATTAAATAGTGCACATGTTTAAAATCTAAACTTATGAGCTCAAATATACATTCTTTATTACAGAGAAAACTATAATACTATTTACTGAGGTATACTTTAAGACAGGGGTGTCAAACTCAATTCCTGGAGGGTCTCAGTCACACTGGAGTTTGAGCTTGCAAAATTCTGTTGTAAGGTGCTGCAAAAAAGGACGGGATTACACAAGATGATTAGACTTTTAAAAAGCGATCGATGGCTCCATATAAAAAAATTCTGTCCAGAGAGGTCGTGTTTTGATCTCACGCAGTCATATGATGCGATTTCGCAGGTCAGAGTTTACCAAGATTGAGCTTTCCAATGTAGAGATCTGCAAAACTTGCCGCACGACCTTACATTTTCGGTCCGACGCATTTGCGTGCCTATGAATGAAAGTCTATGGGGAGGAAAAGTGCAGTGTGACCCCGGCTTTAGTTCCAACTTAGCTTCAACACACCTATATGTAGGTATCAAACAAGCCTAAAGCACTGAATTAGTTTGATCAGGTGTGTTTAGGGTTGGAACTAAACTGTGCAGAGCTGCAGCCTTCCAGGAACTGAGTTTGACACCTGTGCTTTAGGAGAATGAGTGCCAATGCAAAACGAAAAGAACTAGAGGGATATCCAGTATCAGTGTTTTTGATTTCATTACAATATGCAACTCGGAAACCATTTGAAATGTGTTTGGTTTTATAGATGCAGGGGGAAAGTATAGATGGAGGGAGATACAATCACTATAAAGAGCGAAACTGAACAACAAACAGATGAAGGCAGCAATAAAGTGACCTCAACGTTATCTTAAAGCTACAATCAGCAAAAATGTAAACCTCTCTGCACACAACGATGCTGCTGACAGATTCAGAGACAGACTGAAGCTGGTCAATCATAGACCTCTGACCATCACAGACACCAGAACCACAGACTCAATTTAAAGGAGCTGTATGCAAGTTTTTGACTCTCCTAATAAATAAAAATCTTAATATATGTTTGCAAATATTTAAGAAACATGCTAAGTGAACATGTTTATCTGAAAAACATTGCTAAAGTCAGATATTCTCCTTTGAAAATGTGCTTTCCGTGTCTGAATATCCATCTTTGTTTTGGCCTCTATAACCACCCCACTGCCAGTTTACCCAATTATATTTAAGCACTCTGGGTTGCTTTGGTGAAAAAAAAAAAAAGTCATGAAGACTACATCAATATAAGCGGACGCAGCTGAAAATGTGACCTCTGGAGGACAGCAACCCCCAAAATGAGAAACAGATTTAGAGTTTTAAAAATCCACATGAGGTATATTTTATAAGCAAATAATGCAAATATTACAAATGCAGATGTTAGCTGAGCAGATTACAGTGTAAGGCTTAATTATCAGGCATTCATGCTCCTGTTTGTGCCGTCAATTTGGCAACCTGCGTTTGCATCAAGTCATTGTCAGAGGGGCCAGCTGAAAAAAAAATCTTAAATGTTTTGAATGTGGACTGCATTACCTAGTTCAACCACTTGTCAATCCATCCAACATACTGCACTAGAGGTCTGCACGGGACAGATTTTTCAGTCCCGCGCTCCCGCCAGGTTTTATTCCGCACCCGACCGGTATCGCTGTAAATTCAGTCTTTGTTCACCTGCTGCCTGCTTAGAATACTTTTTACCCGACCCGACCGTTCCCGCTAAATTTAGATCTGGTTTCCAAAATCTCATGTTTAACTTGGGCACTACCAAAAGAGAAAGAAACCAGATAAATGTCAGATTTGTTTGCCCCTTTGTAATGAGACATGAGTTCCGCCTTAAGGCCCGTTCACACCAGGACGCTTTTTGCTTGCATTTTCCGTCGATGTTTAACGTCTCGTGGCTAAATAAAGGGGCGGCAATATGATCGTGCACACCAACGCGCAAAACGGCAGGCGTAAAAGCGTCATTTCTAAAGAAACGCCTCAATCTCGTTTTTTTGTTTTGACGCACTGCATCAAAACCTTCTCCACCAATCAGATTGGCACTTTTGTTCACGGAGCTGCTGAAGTTACAGTAAACAGCACTTGGAGCCGCTCAAGCGCAAAACTGTCAATGCGAGTGCACATTGAAGAAGATGTCCAGAGGCGATATGAACATGGAGCTGCTTATTGCACTGGTGAACAATAATAATTTTTTTCAATGCTAGAGCTGGAGCTGCTACTTGAACCATCCATGCTTGTTCGAATCGCCAGTAGCTTTAACAACAAGCGTGTCAACCTCTGTCTTTCTGTGTTACAAGCGGGTGTCAGAAGCTTAAAGTTGTGTAGCGCCATCTAACGTCAAGGAGTGATTTTGCATACTCTTCTGCTCGACGCCAGTGAAAACAGTTTGGGTTTGAATCCGGAAAAACGTCTCGAAAAACGCTGACGATAAAAGCAAACGAAAAGCGTCATGGTGCGTGTAGAAGACTTTAGGGTCAGTCTTCTGAAGCTGGTCGCACACTGGATGCGCTGCTCAGTGCCGCATATATGACAGTTAGAAGTAACATTCGTCAGACATGCACATTTGCATGTTTTTTTAAATTAAACTATTCAGATGGCGCTCTGTGGTGCAGCAGAAGTATGAACAGTGTCCTAAGTGCAGGTGCCGGTGTGAGGAAATCACAGATATGCGCTCCCACATGACGTCGGGAGCGCTATATTGTTAGACCGCCCGCTCCTGTTCAAATTGCACCAGAGTTACTGACCGATACCGTAGTTTATTCGGAAGTTTATTCCCATGCCGCAAGAAACCTGCTTGGGTCCTGCAATACACCCACAGGAATGCAGACCTCTATACTGCACCTTTAAGAGAAAAAACAACTATGGATTAAATGTTTCTGACTATGGTGAATCAACAACTTCAGTGTCCAGTCATCATCTTGCTTTTTCTACTACATACTAGGCTCGGTTTACACATTTCTTTAGATTTTTGTGATATTTAACTACTATAGGTACTGTAAACTCGCAAACATGGTTTAGCTGCTCTTTGCTGATAAATCATGTGACATGATCATATCAAGGGGATGCTGAAAAGCGTAGATGTTTGAAGACTGCGGTGGTATTTATGTATAAAGGTCAAGTACATCAAAGACTATACATAAATGAGGCATATTAGTCAACTTTATTTCTGTGTTTTGTACAGTACAACTGTAAAACACAACAGTGTGATTCTTTAGCTCAAGTCCGTTCAGTGTTGATTTGATTCATATCAATTACGGAGTTGTACATCAGTTTGAAAACAAGCTCAAAAGGCATCTGAATGACTCTCAGACCATAAAAAACAAAACTCTGGTCTGATGAGAGTAAAATTGAACTCTTTGGAGTGAATGCCAGTCGTTACGTTTAAAAAAAAACCAGGCACCGCTCATCACCAGGCTAATACCATCCCTACAGTGAAGCATGGTGGTGGCAGCATCATGCTGTGGGGATGTTTTTCAGCAGCAGGAACTGGAAGACCTCAGGATAGAGGGAAAGATGCATGCAGCAATATCCAGAGACATCCCAAATGAAAACCTGCTTCAGAGTGCTCTTGACCTCAGACTGGGGCGACGGTTCATCTTCCAGCAGGACAATGACGCAAAGCACACCACCAAAATATCAATTGAGTGGCTTCACAACAACTCAGTGAATGTCCTTGAGTGGCCCAGCCAGAGCCCAGACCTAAATTCTATTGAACATCTCTGGAGAGATCTGAAAATGGCTGTACACCATCGCTTCCCATCCAACCTAATGGAGCTTGAGAGGTACTGCAAAGAGGAATGGGGAAAAATTCCCAAAGACAGGTGTGCCAAGCTTGTGGCATCATATTCAAAAAGACTTGAGGCTGTAATTGCATCAACAAAGTATTGAGCAGAGGCTGCGAATACCGATGTACATGTAATTTTTCAGTTGATTTATTATTAATAAATTTACAACAATTTCAAAAACTCTTTTTCCACATTGTCATTATGGGGAATTATATATTTTTCATTATAGTTTTTGAAATTGTTGAGAATATTGAGGAAATCAATGAATTTAATCCATTTTGGAATAAGGCTGTAGCATATAAAAAAATGTGGAAAATGTGAAGCGCTATGAATACTTTCCGGATGCGCTATACTTTTCAGTGAACGCATTTCAAAGTTGGTCACAGCTCTTGTGCTCTTGACCCAGAAAATAAGACTTTAAACTCAGCTTGCGCATCTTTTGAGCGGGTCTTAACAAAGAAATGACTTTTCGAATGCAAAGGCCTCATTCTGAAAAGGTCAAGACTTCCACTCATCGTCTGCTAAAACCACGTAGCAATGAGTTGCATTAATCTCACTCTGAGGTCATAAACACAAATTAATTTTTCTCTATTTGAGATTATGCCATAATTGAGAAATATGAGAATTTTTTTTTTTTTTTGCAAAATGTAAAAAGAGTGTTTTTAATTGACAGATTCCTCTCAAAAAGTAAAACAAAGTTTCTAAACCAAAGTTAAAGTTCACCCCCAAAAAATTTAAATGTATTCTCCATTTATTCGTCAATTGCTTGTTTCAAATCTGTTGAACACAAAATAATATACTTGGAAACCAGTAGCCGTTGACATCCATTGTAGAAAAAAAAGAAAACACTTTTTAAAATATATTCTTTTTTAAAAAGAAAAAGGAAAAAGAAAGAAGAAAGAAGAAAAAAACTCCAATTGTTTGGAACCAGTGAGTAAATTAGGATCAAATTTTCATTTTTGGCCACCAACTTAGGAATTAGATTTGCATTAGGTTTTTGGTCTTTTTTTTAGGCCGCAACAAACATAAAGCTGAGTATCATCTGTATAACATTAGCTATGTTTTAATCCAAAGACACAAATTTAAATTTGCACAAAACTGTAACATCGCATAAAAGTTTTGTGAATCAAGCACAGTTTCAGCTACACTTCCTGATAAAATGTCGCCAAATTTAAAGAAGAATTTAATTTCCTGTGAAAGTAGAAGCCACTGTGGGCCATTTTACATTCATTTCTTAATTCGTTTTTCTTCAGCTTAGTATCTCATTTATCAGGGGTCGCCACAGCAGAATGAACCGCCAACTATTCCAGCATATGTTTTACGCAGCAGATGCCCTTCCAGCCCCAGCCCAGTACTGGGAAACACCCATACACACTCACATTCACACACACACTCATACACTCCAGACAATTTAGTTAACCTAATTCACCTATAGTGCATGTGTTTGGACTGTGGGGGAAACCGGAGCAACTGGAGGAAACCCACGCCAACATGGGCAGAACATGCAAACTTCACACAGAAATGCCAACTGGCCCAGCCGGGACTCGACCAGCGACCTTCTTGCTGTGAGGCCACAGTGCTAACCACCATGCCACCTTGGGCCTTTTTTCTTTTAGAATAAATTACTTGCACCTCAGAAGACGAAACGCAATGAACACTGTGGCTTTTGGAGGCGTGAGATGCTCAAGACAGTTCTGGGGATACTACTACTACTACTACTACTACTACTAATAATAATAATACCGAACCACTGTGATGACAGACTTTGGCTAAGGGATTTTAGAAGTGAGCAAAACAACATTTCAGATATTTTACAATGTGCTCGCTCCTATATTTTATCCATTAGTGACATCCAATCATGCACATTTGTCATCACAGCATAACATTTTTGATATGAATGCATGTCTTTTTATAGTCATAAATGTACATTTTTTTCTTATTTGATAAAAGGTTGATCCTACTCAGTTGTTCGCATGCGTTTTAGCACATTTTCAAATTTTACGTGCATCTTGGCATTTCTATTAAGCAGTTTTTATGCAATATTCTAAAATGCACATAAAAACATGCAGATGGAAACATGACTAGTGTCTTCTCGGTCATCCGGACTTCATGCTCAGCACTGACTGGTCTCATTTAGCTGTTATTTCCACTCTCTCTTCTACATCCTTTCTGTGGTTTTATTGTCTCTCGCCTTCAACTAACCACTTCACTTATCTTAATGTCAAACAAACAAAGTAGCAGAGGGCTTTATGCTACATATCAAAATAAAGCATCTGTGACCCACTTCAAGAGTTTTACCAGTCCCTATACTCTGGTGGACAATTTGTTCTAGAATCGTGTCTAAAGTCATTTGTATGATCATGTGCTGAATTATTATTTTTTGATGTTTTACATGTTTATACATTACAATGATGTGGCAAAAAATACAATTCTGTCATCGTTTACTCACTCTTTCCTTGTTTGAGTTTCTTTCTTCTGTTGAACACAAAAGGAGATATTTAAAAAAAATGTTGGAAACCTGCAACTATTTATAGCACTATCCATAGTTTTTGTTTTTCCATCTATGGAGGTCAATGATTACCGGTTTTCAGCTTTCTTCATAATATCTTCTTTTGTTTGTTTATCAGAAGTAAGAAACTCATAAAGGTTTGGTACCGCTTGATGAAGCGTAAACAGTGAGTAAAATGTATATTTCGGGTGAACTATTGCCTTAAAACGTACAAAAACTTATAAAATGCTTAAAAAAAAACAAGTTACATTAACTCAAATTTCGATTTTGTTAAGTTGAACTCGGAGTTGAAACAGATTTGCTTTGCTTTAAACTTTATTAGATCAAAATTAAGATTTATTGTGTGTTTTACGCAAGATTAAGATGTGTAATTGTACACAAAATGTATCTCTCTCTCACACACACACACACACACACCCACACTAACTCAGACTGCAGTAGTTTCGGCTGGTGATGAGGCTGGTGATGATTGTAATCTAATGATCGCAGACCCCTGAACTGCTTTAGATAATGTTAAACTTACGCATTTTTTTCATATTTTATCATCTGGTTGGTAAGTTCCTAATGTTTTTATAAATCCTTTTCTGTTGATTATCAAACTGGAGTCTAATAAAGATCCGAGTCTGATACATCCAGAGGCTTGGAACATTGAATTATTTAGAAAATGCATTACATAAAGCGATTCAAAATACATGTATTAATGCTATATCATAATGTATCTGCCCTGCAGGTGTGTTTGGTGATACAGTGACGTCAGTGCCAGTGATGGAGGGAGATTCGGTCACTTTACACACCGATTTGAAACTTCAGACAAATGAAGATATAAACTGGCGGTTTGGACCTAATAAATTTATCATAGCTGAAATAAAAAATGGGACTGTAAGCTTCTCCACACATGATGTTTCAGAGGGATTCAGAGACAGACTGAAGCTGGACAATAAAACTGGATCACTTACCATCACAAACATCAGAAAAACAGACGCTGGAGTTTACGAGTTAAGAAGAAGAAACATCTGCAGATTTAATATTTCTGTTTATGGTGAGTCAACGATTTGATTGTCATTTTCCGTGTTTACTGCTGTACATATTTTGACTATTATAGTTCATGAACACTTGAACACTATATGTTTATCGCCATGTATCTGCAAACCTTTGGGAAAGTTGGAAAAGGTTAGTTTTAAAAGTAACGCATTACAGCCTTGCTCTACTTTTAAAAAACAACTGAATGTGTTCATTACTACTGAAGGAAAGTAATGCAGTACTTTTTGACTGGGCTGGGCTTGCTTATTTGTAGTAGTAGTAGTAATATAGTAGTAATAGATATGTAAGGGATAATCAATGGCTTGCCGTGCATTAATGGATTTTAATGCATGACGAGGAGACGTAGGAACACACGATGCACGAGCAGAGTGTGGTCGCCTCCGTGAGTATATATATAAACTTCCAATCCAGTCTTGGAAGGCAGCATTGCTGAAAAGTTCTCATACTTTTGGTATATATACATATATAAACAAACTTCTATTTTTGACTAATGGAAGCTTTTTATATCAAATATACAAGAACTTTTCAGCAATGCTGCCTTTCTAGACTGGATTTCTATATTGAAGTTTGCATTTGACAGTTTTATTTATTTTAAGGGATTTTAGATCCGTTTCTGTTCTTGTTATAATGGTAAATTATTAAAGGGTTTGTTCACCCAAAAATGAATGTTCAGTTATCAATTACTCACCTCATGTTGTTTCAGTCCTGAGACCCGAGGTCCTAAGATGTTCAAAGTCCAGAAGAGACTTTGTCAACACATTGTCAAAACATTCCATGCATTCTCAGAGGTTCAACTGTAATCATATGAAGCTTAAATAACACTTTTGTATATTAAAACATCCTGAAAAACATTTGTTTTGTTTGTCAATGTTTCCACATCAGGTCAGGCTGTGCATTTACTATCTACCACTCTACTTCTCATTCTCTACTACACTCTACTACCACTCCCTTCTCATTTATTGCCTATTTTCTAAAGCTATCCTTCATTTCAGCTCGTCTGCCTGTTCCTGTCATCAGCAGAGGCTCTCCATTAAATCCTTCATCATCCTCTTCAGCATCCACATGTGTGTTGCTGTGTTCAGTGGTGAATGTGAGTGCTGAGAGTCTCTCCTGGTACAATGGAAACAGTTTATTGTCCAGAATCAGTGTGTCGGGCCACAGAATCGATCTGCCTTTACAACTGGACTGTCTAAACGGTTCTTACAGCTGTGTGGTGGCTTATTCATTCACCAACCGGACCACACATCTCACCAACCCTGAACTCTGTCAAGCATGCGCAGGTATGTGAAATGTAAAATACTAATCACTAATATTGCATTTCTGCTGATGTCTCAATGCAGTTTCACACAGAAATAGAGCAGGTACGGAGCCTGAACTCAGCTGTGCTATTATTCATTGCAGATTACATTTTTTTACTTTCACTTTCGATTGCTTTCAATGGTCATTAATTAAAACTTTTTACCCACATTCTCATCCTCCAATATTATTATTACCACTATTACATTAATTTTCTCTTTTACTTTCACTTTCACTTTTGACCCACATTATCATTTTCGTCCTCCAGACTCTCTGGTCATGCTGATTTCTTCTGCTGCTGGATCTCTGTTGTTTCTGGTAGTTGCAATTGGGATTTTCTGCATCTGCAGGAAACCTAGAAAAACACATCAAGAAGGTAAGCATTACCTAATGTTCATAAAAATGAAGTATTACATAAATGCTAATACACTTTAACAATTAGGGCTGGGTATTGAAACAGATGTAACAAGAACACAGATTTTGGTGTCTTGTTTCGGCTAACAGTCAATTAAAATCTGAAATAAGACAGTGGGTGACTTGAAATGTGCTTCTTTGTATGAAGAAATCAATAGGCTAATCATCAACCTGTAAGTAATATAATTGTTATCACTGCTAAATCTGGAGAGATGGTGAATTTATCTAACGAATGTACATTATATAAGCAGCTCACACGTGTGCTTTGAATCGTTTTTGTAACCTTCCTAAAAGTGAACGTAGATCAAAATAGCTACAAAAATAACTAACTAACTAACTAACTAAATAAATAAACAAACCATTTTATTATTGACTGTGGCTCATTATAATGATTTAAAGTGGTTTAATAAAGTCAATATTTCAGTTAAATATGTTTACTTAGATTTTACTTACGGCTGCGCACATTCTCTTGTCATGTTTTTATTTGTGGCATGTGGCATACACACATTTATGCCCCTGTTTTGTGCATACACCCCGTTCACAAATGAGACAACAAGAAAGTTATTACATCATAGACTGTGACTTAGAAGATACAACATCGGTCTCATAGCTTTTCTATCAAAATATAACATTTTATTACATAATACATTGTGTATTCAACTTTTTAAAAGGATCTAACGATAGATTTGAACATGCAGAGATATCCAAGAGAGGTGTTTTTTTTTTTTTTATCAAAGAAGGCAAATATGGTTATATTCTGTCATAAGAATTGCTGAAAATGGAAAAATAAAGACTACTTTGTTGTATTAATGCTGTAACTTGTTTATTGACATTTTGTATTGGCATTTTGTAAGGTGGCTGAGGTTTTATTTTGATATAATGTATACTAATGTTCATGTATACTTTTAATATTTAACATATTGTCAAATTTAAAGAATCTTTTCAACAAAAACAGTTGTTCTTTAACCCTTTATTGGGATAAAGAAGGTGAGGAACCATATATGGTAACTTCATTGACATTGATAATCTAGTTTTACATTGTTTATGTGACTCTTTTGATATGAAGTATTGGCTCAAGAACTGTTTTAAAAGTATCGATATGACATATTTCGGTTAAAACAATAATAAAACAAACAGTACCCAACCCTAAACTGTAAAAAATGCAGGGTTCCACACAATTCATTCATGTTGTCCTAACACAAATCGATTAACTTAACACTTTTAACAAATTTATGTGGATTGAACATAAATTAAGCTGTGCCAATGAAATCTCAGGAATTGTGTTGATTCAGCTCATTTTAATTAAGTAGTTTGAACAAGTAAAAAATATATATTTTGTGTGTATTAACATTACATGTAAAACAATAAAGCATTTTAACAAAACAAAATAATTTAAGACATGTTTTCATTTCTGTTTATCTATTATTGTAGGAAAGGTTCAGTCTCATGAAGAAGAAGAAGAAGAAGAAAAAGAAGTCATTTATGCTGAACCGATGTTCTTCAAAAGAGAAGCACTGGACTCGGTAAGAAAAAAGCATAAATGATACTCAGGACGTGACAGAAATGTTATTTTGATTGCACTTTCTTTTGTCATCAGGGAGTCAAACATGAGGCAGTGTTTGCTGGCGCTGCTGTGAAACACTGATCAGCTTCATCATTAATGAATTTGATGAAAAAATATTTCACAGTTAATTTTACATGCTAGCTAGAAAGATGACACAACTGTGTTTGATGGCAAAGTTATTGTTACATTTGGACATCAGATCAATAATACCAGCATAATAGAGCTTTGAATTGTTTTTTGTACATAATAATATCTATTTTTTCTGATATGATCTGTTCGTTCTACTGTATGTAACAACAATATATACAAATAGTATTTAAAAAAGCCGAGTCTTCTCTTTTAAGAATAAAAATTTGGCCCCAAAATACATATTAATTGTAATACATTAATGGTTGACATCAATGTGTTTTTAATCATTAAAAATCGTCAAAATATGATGTTTTAAATTTTACTTAAAATTATTCGTCACACTGAATTATATTTTAAACCTCATTCTGACAAATGCAATGCTCACTATACTTTTCTCCCGCTATCAACCAGACACTTATATTATAGTATAGTTTAGAATATCTCAACTGTCTCTCTGGAGTGAGTTTTGAACAGCTTTAGAACATCACACTGTATTCCATTTTAGCTCCTATGGCGACCATGGAAGCTTCAACAGATTTGAAAATGTTGGAATTCTGACAGTCACATTCTACATTCTAAATTCCACAAGTGGAACAGCACTGCTCAGGAGCCAATTACAGTTATACACTATGTTATTTTTCTAAATAAAAGTTTGTTTTTTTTGTGTGTGAATTTTAGACAATTAATCACACCATAATATGATAAATTCTTTTATATGAATAAACTCTACTTTGGAAAGAACCGTCTTCAGGTTTGATGATTGCACTGTTTATTCAGTCTTTTAGTTTTTTTTTTTCATGATTTTAAAAAAATGTCTTTATCCTGAAACGCCTCTAATAATTTTTTTAACTTTTACTTTTTGAGTTTACACTTGTAAAAGATACGGGAGAGCGGGATAAAAGTAACATGGGATGAAAGTAGCAAAGCAATTTTCCTGAAGACATTTGCAGGCTATAACGGCACATTCAGCATGCAACCCTTGATGGAGCTGCCAAATATCACCTGATTTCAGGACTGTATCCCGCAGTTACAGTAGCTCTGAACTTCCGTTTTTTAGTGCAAAAAGTTAACTTTTGTAGTGGTTCTTTTTTCCTTATTACAAGTTGTGTTTCTCTTTTCATGTGTCACACTAGTGAGCAATCTACAGACACATCCTTAAGTTTGTAATCTAAGTTTTTTGGTATAAAAGTAAATCAGGTTTAAATGGCAAGAGTTCCTGCGGAGACGAAAATAACACTGTTATTTATCTCCCACTGCTAATAGACAAACCTTATTTTTCACTGCCACATTAGAGTTTGCAGTATTTCACTTCAGATGATCTATAAAATTAATGCATACTGCCAATAATAATAAAAATAAGCAATAATTGTAAAAAATTTTAACATATTGCATTGTTGGGTTGCTTTTAAAGCATTTGATTGGAGGGAAATTTAAAATGAAAATGCTGTAATATTTTTTGCAAAAACAAAGGACAAAATATGTTTGCAGTGACCATTAACAAGGTCATAGTCATATATATTTAAAATAAACAAGACGAAGCCAGTAAATCCAGCAAATATTGTTGTTACTTTTGACCCACCCGTGTGTTAATTTCGTCCTGGGTGATGGTAACAATGTGCAACCTTTGTTTAAAGTGAAGTTATATTGGAGTTGCTCTACACTGATACAAAATAACACCAGATTTTGATAAACCACTCTTGTGAGTTAGTAACCACAGCAAAAATATATTTTTGCTTAAAACATTACCTTTGAAAATTAAGTTATGAAAATTTTTTACTTTCGTCCCCACTCTCCCCTATAGAATATATGCACCTGTGCCTGTGGTATGGTGACAGTTGAGCAAAACACTAATTTTAATACAACACCACCAACACTTATTTAGACATGCCAAAAAAATTTATTTATACATTTTTAACTTGGAATTTTATGATTATTTAAAATTTGTCTGGATCATCATTACACTGACTATTTTAGACACATTTTAAATTATTCTAGAAATTAAAAGAGACTTGCATTGCATTTACTTGTTTTTTTTTTTTTTTTGTATATAAAAATCATTTTTATAAATTTTATTTGATCCAGACACCAAAATGATAATTTTGCAAAACTCCCCTATCCTACCTGTGCATTATTCTGCCATTACTTAACTAAATAGTGATCATTATTTCAATAATAAAATAAACAATATAACACTTTTTAATTGAAGTACTGTTGTATGTGATTGGCTGAATGTAAGCAACAGTCGAGCAGCTCAGACAGAGTCAGCTTGTTGAAACGTGCTGTGGTTTGATTTCTGTAGATCTAAAAAAAATGTGGTGTGTAATGTTTGCTGGACAAACAGCTTAAGCAAGCAATTTTGTTACTTTGTTTGTTTGTGCATGTCTTCAAGTGTGTATGTGTTCAGTGTGAATAGAGGTTGCAAAAAATGTCCAAAAATGTATTGATTAAAAAAATGCATGCTATGAAACTAATAGAAAGATCAGAATGTTCATACTTGACTGAAAAAATATACTTTTATTTTTTATACAGATAATTTTAAGATCTCACAGTGGATTGTAAAATCAATGCACTGGTCCTAGTCTAAATATATAATATTTCAAGGTACATCCATGCTTTCACACTCAAGCCTACCCTACACACTCATGATTTGGCCCGCTAAGCTTTGCTACTTTCAGTAATATTCTGTTACAATATTTCCATCCCAAGAGTTAGTCAAATATAAATATTTTGAAGTTACAAGTTATACTAAAACTTTCAGGGTCCAGATTCTCTACTGCTCCCTTTATGTATAATATTATAGCCTGTTAATGCCCATCAATGTTTAAAACAATCATAATTTCATAAATAAATATGACTTTATACATAAATCACAGGTTTGTGTCTTAAAATTGATTGCTTGTTTACTACAAATTGTGAAATGTAGCATGTATAAATTCACTGATAGTTTAATTTCTAAAAATCTGATATTAGTACATTAGTATCTGACAATAGTAACATGACTTAGCATAAAATTGCGTGAACAAGCACTGAATTTTAAAACAAACACGAACTTGTGAGCATCCAAAAATAACATTAGCTGAATTAAACGGTCAAAATATATATAATAGCAAAATATGTTCTTTGCTAGCAAGAAATTTTTTATAATTACAATATAGTGGCAAACAAGAGCACTAAATAAGTTACCACATATTAAATTGTTAGACGCGACCGCTCTCTAGTGTTTAAAACAGGAATTAAGATGACTTTCTGCAGGAATTGGGTAGGCTGTTTTACAAATATAGGGCGCTATAAATTAATTTCACAGTAGAGCACAAAACTATGACAACATTTAACAAAATTTGAACCCAAACATTATGAAAAGTAATTCAAAACATAGCCTACCTCAGAGATGCTTCAAAGTCGACGTCAACCGGAAGTTGATGCAGACTCGTTTCCAACTGAAACGGAATATTAAGTAGTGGCGGGGTTTCACACATATCAGGCCATATGATATCACATATATATATATATTTTTTAATGAATTGGAATTGACGTCAGTTACACGATAGAGCAGAGTAACAGGGGTGACATTTAAATGTTGCTTACGTCCTCCATGTTACTCAAAACACAGATGAAAAATATAAAATAAAAGAAATAAAACATAATACCCTCTGCTTTGCTAATTGTTAGCTAATAGATCCAGTCAAAAAGTATGTGGCACACTTTGAAACGATTTTATTTAGAGCTATAAATAAATGTTTACATTTACACTTTAAATGGTAACCGTATTGACATATGTTGTCCATAGCCTCAGTCAAACCTCATAAATAATCGAAAATATAAAATTAGAGATGTACAGAGAGAGAAACTCACCTGTGTTTTTAAACTTGGAATTCTGACTGAAAGAGATGATGCAACTTCCTGGAAGTGATGTCACGGGAATATACCAGGAGTTATATAACAGGAGTTGTTGACTTTTTATTTTTTTATTGCACAAACCATCAGGAACATACATACATACAAAACACCAAGGTGAACATAAAAATAACTAATATGGTAAATGGTAAAAAATTTAAACAAATAAAATCCACAAAGCATAATGTACAGCATTTCTACATCCAATAATTTTAGGAATTAACAGGGGACCCTGCTGAAAAAAACAGCTTAAACCAGCCTAAGCTGGTTTAACAGCTTAGGCTGGTTTAAGCTGTTTTTTTTTCAGTAGGGGAATCAAAAAAGCTATTATAATAATTAATACATATCTCAGATGTTTTGCTTTTCAACAATTTCACAGTAGAAATAAAGAAATCAAAATCAATACAAAAATACTTAATGTGGGAGATGACTTAGCAAATTTCTGATTGTGTATGTGAAATTTTGCCAATAAAATAAAGAGATTACCAATATATTCAAGACTTTTGTTGGATTTTTTTTCATATTAATAAAAAAAATCTTTTAATGTAAAATATTAACTAACTTTTTGTCATTTTTAAAGTGTATTTTGCTAGCTCCTTCCAACAGGAGTAGTTGACAAAACTGACATGAAGCGGACATGAAATCAAGGGAAACTAATAAAATTATTTAATTTATTTAATCATTTGTACCTATGCCAAAACACTGCTTAGCAATGAGCCTAACAATCTGTAAATTTAAACGTTGCCTTTTATTTGCTAATAAAAATCCTTCTTGTGCTGAAAAAAAAGAAAAAGAATAGAAAACTTTACGGAAGTTTTGTTGTTGTTATTGTTGTTGCATTTACACAGCTTTGACTAACAGGGGTCACAAGTGTATGTTGTACAGACGCCATGTCAAAAATAGACTAGCTATAGAATCAACAAAGCTTTAACAGGAATACTTTAATATAAAGTACATGTTGCAAGATGATTTCTTCTGCCTATAATATTAATTATTATGCTGTGCAAATGTATTTTCGTAGTTATAGATGATAATGTTGTAAATAATGTTAAGTTTCTTGTTGCATTAACTGATTGCTTGCCATGGATGTCTGTATTTTATGCCTGTATGTGATTTTTTTCTTTACTCAGTTATCTCAATTTTCACCAAAGATCCAACGATTTTAGCAAAATAAAACATTTTTAAATGTAAAATGTCACCTTGTATGGATTGCAGAAGAGAAAATATTCATTTTTGACTGAAATATCTCTAAACGATTTAATGTTGTTGTTGATATTAATATTATTAGATTTCTCATATCATGTTTTAAATCCAGTAGAACAACCGCCTCACAGCAAGAAGGTCACTGGCTCGAGCCTCGGCTGGGCCAGTTGGCATTTCTATGTGGAGTTTGCATGTTCTCCCCGTGTTGGCATGGGTTTCCTCCGGGTGCTCCGGTTTCCCCCACAGTCCAAACACATGCGGTGCAGGTGAATTGGGTAAGCTAAATTGGCCATAGTGTATGTGTGTGATTCAGTGTGAATGAGTGTGTATGGATGTTTCCCAGTGAGGTCCACCTTCCTGCGCCTAGACTGCAGCTCTGCACAATACGTTTGGCCATAGGAGAAATGGTCATCCCCAACTGAGCCTGGTTTCTCTCGAGGTTTTTGCCAATTGGTGAAGTTTTTTGCTCGCCGCTGTCGCCACTGGCTTGCATGGTTTGGGATCTGTAGAGCTGCGCATCGATGGATTTGCTCTTCAGTGTTTGGACTCTCAGTAGTGATTATTAACCCACACTGAACTGAGCTAAACTGAACTGAACTTAATCTCTGAAAACTGAACTACACTGTTTCAATTTACTATAATCTTCCATGTGAAGCTGCTTTGACACAATCTACATTGTATAAGCGCTATACAAATAAAGATGAATTGAATTGAATTGATGGGTTGCAGCTGGAAGGGCATCCGCTGCTTAAAACACATGCTGGATAGGTTCATTCCGCTGTGGCGACCCCTGATTAATAAAGGGACTAAGCCGAAAAGAAAGTATATGAAAAAATGTTTTAAATCCACACAAGGACAGAAGAGGCTGAAGATATGTGCTTCTGGGGCGCCACCTAGTGGATGAGTATAGATGATAACGACTCTCTCTCTCTCTCTCTCTGCAGTTTTCGTAAAAACATCAGTGCTTAAAATTAAATTGACATTCACACATAATTCACAAACTGAAATAAAATGTATTGGTATTCTCCTCCAAACAACAGAACATTATTTGATTGTGTGATTGTAATATAAGCACATTTCCTGAACATTGTTATTCTCCAAGTAGTTGTATATTTGGATTAATTGTCAGTTGTTTTACAGTTGTTGTACAGCATAATTTGGTTTTATTCTTACATTATCATTACTTTATATACAGTACGACTTTCTGAAAAAGCAGAATGTTGTCTTGTGTATCTTTTACTTTGTAGCTACTGTATGAGATGAACAGAAACCAGACAATGGCTACAAGAAATTTGTCTTTTGATTGTTTTATTGTTTTTATTTCCAGTAACAGCACGATGTGATCATTACGCACTCAGCTCAAAACAGCACATATCATTGATTCAAGCTAACTTGAATAAAATGCAAAAATAACAGTCTTATTAGTAAGGCCACACAAAAGTGATGCTAACCCTTTACTTGAAGGGGGTGTTCATAAGACTATCATGAAACCTTTATAATCGTGACATGATGTGTGCCATGAATATGAATAAGATCTGTGCATAAGACAGCTGTCAGTAATATCATATTAAATACATAGATGACATTGTTTAACATGTCGTTATAACAACTTGACATAACCAAATGAATAACAATATTTTTGGCTTTGTCATGAAAACATCACCAAGGCAACATATCTTGTCATAAATCTGTTACAAACATGACTGTTATGAGGACATTATAATTGTGTCATTAATTTTATATCATCAGCATAGCATCACTAATAGTTTTTTGACCTCAACTAAAGTGGAACAAATTAAATTTGTCGTTAGAATGTCATTAATTGCTAATTAATGACGCCGTCACACAATTATTTGACAGATTATTGACAATTTTACTCAGAAATATTCATTTAAATTCATGGTTTCAGTGAAAAAAGTGAATATTCATGACACAATTATGTGTCTACAATTGCCTCACGACAATCATGTTTCTGACAGATTTCTGACAAGTTATGTTTTCTTGGTAATGTCGAGTTGTCATATTTGCATTTAAAATGATATAACTGAAGGGGCAACGCGGTAGCGCAGTCGGTAGCACGTTTGCCTCACAGCAAGAAGGTCACTGGTTCGAGCCTCGGCTGAGTCAGTTGGCGTTTCTGTGTGGAGTTTGCATGTTCTCCCCATGTTCGCGTGGGGTGCTCCGGTTTCCCCCACAAGTCCAAACACATGTGGTACAGGTGAATTGAATATGCTAAAATTGACCGTGGTGTATAAGTGTGTAAGTCTGAATGAGTGTGTATGGATGTTTCCCAGTGATGGGTTGCGGCTGGAAGGGCATCCGCTGCATAAAAGATTTGCTGGATAAGTTGGCGGTTCATTCCGCTGTGGCGACTTCAGATTAATAAAGGGACTAAGCCGAAAAGAAAATGAATGAATGAATAATATAACTGAGCAAATGGTACTTGATGAGAGTTAATGACAATCTCATTCATGTTGATGACATGGCACAATTTAAAGGTGTAATAACGGTCTCATGCACACCTCCTTTAAGTAAAGTGAAGACCAAAGTGATTTATCATCAACAGCATATAAAATTTCCCAATTTTACATTCCCATTCACAACCCTCAAGCATCCCTTGTATTGCAGCCCTTAATCTGTCCCTCATGAACATTTTTGTCCACAGAACTCTTGAGTGTGACTTCAATTTAGTTTTTTTTTTTTTAAACAAATATCCCATATCACTGTCTATGATCACATAAAATCTATCAATTTATGTATTTTTTTTACATAAATTTAATGTATTAACAATATATATATATATATATATATTATTCATTTCCAATGGTACAAATGGAGTTGGACTTAAAGAGGACATAACTTTGTTAAATAAAGCCCTATTTTATGTGTGAAAATGTACAAAAAAATTTTTTTTTGGACTGTAGTAATCATTGGCTCTTTGGGAGGCGGTGTTTGTTGGGGTGTGTGTGTGCGCAAATCAAAAAAAAAAAAAAATCATTCCAGCAAGTTCAGACATCCAAAATGTAAAACTTGATTGACTTTGGTGAAATCTTTTGGTATATGTTCGTATACAAATCTAAAAATATCAAAAATAAAAATAGAAAGTAAATGGCAAAATATTTCAAAGGCGTTTTGGGGGAGGTGGATGGGGGTCTGTGTGTTTGTGTGTGTATGTGAGAGTGATGACACATTGAGCATGTTGCAAAGGCACAGACCTTCGTTTAGGTATATTTTTATCTGCATTGTGTAGGATTTAGTGATATAGATTTTAGTTTTTTCCATTCATTTCCTATGAGTGGACATTTTTGTCCAAAGGGAAAGATTAAGTAGGGTTATTTTCCGGCCATTTAACATTGTTGAATTGAGTCCTTATGAACTGCTCAGATTAAGGCAACTATTTGTAAAAAAAAACTCTAAATAAAATTATTTTGGATGAAAATGTCCTAACGGATGCTTGAGGGTTACAATAACACAAAATATAGATGGAAAAGACACTAAGGCAGTCATGTAGGACAGCATATAAACACTTTTTAATACAAACAAAAGTAAAATAGTCAAAATAATTCCCAGAGTGACAGATTTCACATTCAGAGCAACAGATAATCCAAAGATAATCAGAAAATATCCAGATAAAAAATACAGACAGATAAAATAAAATGAAGTCATGTAATGTAGCACAAAACTATAACACTTTTAATAATAAAAGAAAACACAAAAGCTAAATAATACTAAAGTCTTATAAATGCACTAAACAAGTTTAGTCAGTCAGTCAGTGGCACATTGTATGGTTTTTGAATTAAACACAAATTCACGTCTTTCTGGGACAGTGAAGAAAGTGCCACGTCACTCTGATCTGACTCAAAAACAACAGATGAATAAATGACCAGTCACTGTGGGAACAGCTTAGCTTAGCATGAATGCATCACATGCAAAGAGTAACAGGTACAATATTCTTCAACCCAGGCTCATTCTGAAGACGTAGTCCTATGGACGTTTCTGGAGACCGCGAAATACGTCCCGAGAGGTACGTATTTTTGCAGTTTTTGTTTTCGCGAGAGGCCGCTGTGTGCACTTTTTCATATCTCAAATTTCTCTCGCGAGTGCCATTCGCACCCGCTGTTCTCGCGTAAACCCACTAGAGGCCGCTGTTGACTGACCATTTGACTGATTGACTGACTGATTGAATGAATGACTGACTGGCCGACCGACCAATCGATCGACCCACCCTCCTCCTTCCCTAAACCCAACCAATGATTTACAAAAGCCGTCCAGAAAAAGAAAAGCCCTCGTCTGATTTTTACCAACATTTTCGGGTTTTACCGCATTCTCACCCTGTTATTCACTAGTTGATTTTATTTTTTGGATTCTGTTTTTGTCTTACGTGATTTCTGGAACCGCTCTTCCCCGGACTCGAACCCCATCGAACCTCATCGAACCTCATCGTGGTCAACTCCTCTCTGCGTCTCAAGTCCGCCGACATACATGATGAATTAACTGGACAAACTGGTTGTGGCGAGAAAGCCCTCCACATGGAGGTAAGTGGTCAGCTGGTAAGCGTGAAAATGAATGGCGTCACACCACCCCGTAGCGTTCGTTTAAAAAATGAAATGCAGCCATATGTACTTCAGGCTACATAATTTGCGGTCTCCAGAAACGTCCATGGGACTACGTTTTCAGAATGAGGCTGGGTTGATTTTAGATTAGCTTTACGTCAAATAAACAACAAACTTCATTTAACTTGTTTTATGATTGCTTGAAAGCTCAGCTATCTGCATGACAGCACATGGATATTGTACAGCTACTTCATTTTGGGCTCACACAAGAAAAATATGATTATTTTTCATGACCATACCTTTTGGTTGGTTTCATGAATTGTTTTCAGTGTTACTCATCAAGTGATTTTCTTTGTTACCTGGAGGGGAAAAAAACAAAAATATTAATATTCAAATTAACTGTGCTGCTCTTCTTGTGAGGAATCAATTAGGTTACATGTATATTGACAGATACAAAGAAAAAACATCTTCATTTTTTATCAGCGACAAGATCCTCAGTTGTGTAAATAATATGTAATTACAGCATGTAATCCATAATTAGGAGTATTTTGAAAAAGTTTTTTACACTAATTACAAGTATTTGATTTTTGGAATCTGATTACATTTTATTACCTGATTATTACTATCTAGCTCTGTATATAATTTAATGCAAGTTAAAAACCAACAACTGCAAGTAATTATAAAATCACTACAGTATATGGATAAAAAATAAATGGTCATTTTATTCATGCTTTTTAACAGAAAACAGTTACGTGCTTTTCTGTAGCATGTTTCCAACTTTCATTAGTCATACAAACTAACAACAAATCATTTAATAACATGAAAAGAGCTGTAAAAATTATTATCTTATGTTGTGATACTCACAAGATTTTTGTAGATCAGCAATCTTGTGGCGATAGTAAATGGCCAAAGCTATAACTAAAGCCAGAAGAAAAACATAAGTAACAACAATCCATGTAACAGCATGAGAAGAACAACCTGGAGGCGCACATGAAGCCAAAACTGTATCTGAAAAGATAAAGAGAGACTGTCAATAATGTAAAGCTACAATAAAAAGCATCACCAACCATCTCTGGCCCCTGTGTCGTGAAAATCATCAGCTTTCATTTGCTTCAATACTTCAAATGAACATTTTAGATTGCTAAAAACACCATAGATCTTCAAAATTTTGTGAAAAAAAAACGTAAAAATGAGCATGAATGTGATTTTCACATTTCATTTATGAATTTGCTAATGTAACTACAAACTGAATAGATAATTTTAATGGTTCACTGTTGATTACTGTTGGTAAAAATATATAAAGAATAAAGGACTTGACTTGTTTTTACTATCGCAAATGTTTTTAGATATTTTCAAAGATATTTTCACTCCAGGTTTCCAGACTTAAACCTAGTACCACATTAAAAGACCCAGTATACTTCAAGCTAAATCGAAGAATGAACTGAAGTGATGTCATTCTGAACAAAAACCAGCTTTCTTTTGAGATTGTTTCTGCAGTTTAAAACAGCTCACCAAAGCAAACATTTTGGGGAGTTTGTATTGTCTCCTAAACATTGTTGAGCTACCATTGGTCCATGATGATTATGGAATCAGTGTGCGTGTTCTGGAGCTCCATCTTCTGTGACCAGTGATTTCTATCCCCGTTTTTTTTTCTCGTTCCACAAAGGTCAGACAGGAGAACAACATCCAAAACAACAACACTAGCCACATGAATGCACTGAAGAGTTGAGCAACAGGTGGTACAGATGTATCTGCACCTGTACGATCGCTCACAGAGATTTTAAAGACTTTTTAGAGGGTTACAGTCACACACTGTATGAAAAGTCCACCTCATCATGCCACATCTCTTCTACAAGTCTGTGCACACTGGCAGGCGCCATTCAGTGTCTTTCTTGTAGAGAAGACTGGATGACAAGATTAAAATAATCAATAAATAAACACACAAGTATGCGAAATAAAAAGGATTTAAATTATTAAACATTAAAAATGTGTTTAAAAACAGGTTACAATAGAATTTAAAGAAAAGAAAGACACAAATAGTGCGATTTATCTTACATAGCAGAGTGCTCATTCAGTAAAGGCACAGCTAAACAGATGTGTTTATAGTCTGGATTTGAATGTGCCTAATGTTCGGGCACATCTGATCATTTCTGGAAGCTGATTCCAACAGCGGGTGGCATCTATAAGATCAGGATAAGATCATTATTTAACAGGTTTGATTTACTCACCAGTAACAGTGACAATAAATCTCTCGTGTACGGAATATCTGCTGCTGCTGATCATTAGTTGATAGAGTCCAGAGTCTGCGGTACTGGTCTTTGTTATGGTCAGAGCTCCAGTCTGTTTGTCCAACTCCAATCTGCCGTTGAATGCTTCATCACCATTATGCAAAAAGAATCGCTGGTCTACCTTGGACAGTTCAGCTATGACAGTGCCTCCAAACATCCACACTATCAAGTCATCGTTCAGTATTTCAGTACCATTAGTCTTCAGAATGACAGAACTTCCAGCCCTTACTGACTCTGTCTTTTTTTCCCCTGTTTGAACAAACACATGCGAAAAATTAATGAATAGCTAATCAGACATAAATTAAACTCATACAGAAATATTTTAACAAATAAACCTGTTTCTACAAATGCATTTATCTTCCTCCACTTTGAAGTGCTACCTCAACCAATACATGAAACAAAGGCCTTACTTTTTTTTTCTGGACTATCTGTTATGTTCTGATATACATACAGTTGAAGTCAGAATTATTAGCCCCCCTTTGAACTTTTTTTTCTTTTTTAAATATTTCCCAAATGATGTTTAACAGAGCAAGGAAATTTTCACAGTATGTCTGATAATATTTTTTCATCTGGAGAAAGTCTTATTTGTTTTATGGTGCAATTTTCATCTAAACTATTCAAAATTTTTTGCTCTAAATGAAATCATTAGAGGGTGTATGGACTCACCGGTGACAGTAACATTGAAAGACTTGTGTATAGTGTATTTGTTGCTGCTGCGGATGTCTACTTCATAAAGTCCAGAGAAATTGGTTGCGATGTTACTTATCGTTAGAGATCCAGTCAAGTAATCTGTCTGCAGTCTGTTTCGAAATCTTACATCAGGTGTGGAGACGTTTCTGTTCGTTCTGTTGATTTCAGCTACAACAGGCTGTCCAAACCTCCATTGGATCAAATCGTATTTCAGTATTTCGGGAACATCAGGTTGCAGAATGACAGTATCTCCTTCCATCACTATCAATGAATTGTCTTTCTCTACAACAGCTAGAGAACAAACAAAAAACAGTTGCTGAAATTCATACAAAGTTGGACCAGAGAAACATTTTCAGGGTAAATGAACAACATCCAGGGAAGAACATATTACTAAAATTCAGTTAGCATTATGTGACATGACATCTGTGATCAGTGAGAAGAATATATTTGTGTTAATTTTAATCTTCTTCATTTTAACTAGCTTCATTTATCATTATATGCATGTCATTTTGGCATTTCTAAATGGAAACTCAAATGAATAAAACCAGCATCACCAACTTACTTGTCAATTATTATTTGTAGAGATTGCCTATCCACACTGAAAACTGTTAATACCTGCCACATCAATGCACTTCATTTGCAGATGAAACAGGCTCCCATGTTTTTACCTAATCATACTTTTACAAATATTTTCATAGTTTTAATAGTAAACATAAACATTAAAGTTCATGCAGCGCATAAAGATTTCCATGAAGTTACAGGAGTCAGAAAAGGTTTAGGTGTTGGTGTAAGTGAAAAGCTCTATCAGAAATTTGGCTTTATTACTTGGATCAACTGTAAAAAATGACATTAGGGCTAAGGGTTTTTTCTAATATTTTTGTCCCATCGTTGTTTCACTGTGAAATTGTTTTAGGATAAAATATGTTGTAATTGTACAACTAATAAACAAAAAAAGCAAGCCAAAAGCCAAAAACATCCAAAATGGCAGGTAGACATATACCCATTCAATATATCATGATAATGAACATGCATGATATTTATATCGCGGGCCCTCCAAAATACAATGAATAATTATTATTTAAACTTTCAGACTGTCTTCTAAGAATATTGAGATTTTTGTATTGGCAGTGGTTGTTCATTACAGCACAACTGTTTATTTTCAAACATGAAATTTTTTTTATAATCTGGCCTATGCTGTTGAAAATTCTGTGACTGTTTATTATTCTTAACATCAGTAAAGGTCAATATAATGACACCTACAAAGCATTTATGTTTTGGTAACGTTGATTTCTTATTTGATGCATAATAAGGAATTTAAAAAGTCATAATTGTTTTATTAAACATTAAGTAGTAAATAACTAATTAAATTCAGTTAATTTAACTAACATATTTTTAAATTACCTTAACACACTGTATAGGGTTATTTCTCACTGTTGATTTTAATGCATTAACAAGCATTTACTAATGAGACTTTTCTTAATTGTTTATTATACAGTACCCGTTAAATAACCTTATTTATTTTGCCACTTATGTCAATATTGTGATGATACCATATATCATGATTAAATGCTTCAGCAATTAATTACAAAAAAATAAAAATAAATGCTATATCGTCAAAAGCCTAGAGGCAGGTAATTTCCTGTCTCTGTAAATCTAATTCACAAATTTCTAGTTTCACCAAAACACATGGATACTTTGTATATGTTGCATGTTTAACAATTATGTTTGCATTTTTTATGATAAACTTCACGAACCAAAATAAAGTAAATAAGCTAAATATAACACTGGGATGCATTAGATACTCACCAGTTACATTGAAGCTCTTGTTTAAGGTATTTAAGTTGTTTACTTTATAATTTCCACTATGTTTAGAACTGATGTTTTTGATAGTGAGATCTCCAGTTTGATTGTCCAGCTTCAGTCTGTCTTTGAATCTCCCATTGAGTTCCTCATCCTTTATAGTGGTCTTATTATTCACTCTATTGATTTGAGCGATGAGAATGGTTCCAAACCTCCACTGTATCACATCATTGCTCGCTATTTCAGCAAGACCGGTGTGAAGAGAGACACAATCTCCCTCCTTCACTGATACTGAATCACAAAACACACCTTGCAAATGGAGAGAGAAACAGTTACAAGTAACCAAATACAATTATTATAAAACAACAATCGTTAAATAAAATTAATTTAAACAATAAACGTTAATTGAGAGTCTACATCAAAATGTAAGTAAAAAAAAAATACCAACAAGTAAACATCAAGGACATGAATCATGGATTATATAAAACAGGATTACTGTAAGACTTGAGATACCACAAATAATTTGATGTCTCTGACAATTCAAATTTGAGCTGGAAACACAGAGACAATTGGATCCACCCCTACCAGGTGGGAATGCGGGAAAGCCAGCTCCTCTCCTTTCTCATTTACATTTGAAACCTCTCCCGAAACCCCCTCTGTTTACCCACTCCCTTTTCACGCAACTCACACAGAATGGTTATTTCAAAGTGTTAATGTTCTATATCAATCCAAGTCACTTTATCTATCATGTCTGATATCATTTGAAATGTCTTAGTGCGACTGGTACATTAGTCTCATTCCCTCAGAAATAGACATAATCAAAACAATAGATATATAAAACATCCGGTATCTTTTGAACCACTGCTAAGTGTGTGCCTTTACCTAGGGGCTTCTTTTCAAATGCCTATAGGCAGAAACTCCTTCACTAAATGCAAATGCCTTTTGTTATTCAACACACCCCTTTCTTCGAGGAGTTTCTTGGTTTGACTACTTAAGGGAACGTTTCTAAATGTTCTGCGCGATTCTGTACCCAGATTAGCCCGTAGTGTGGAGCTTCATGCTCTATACTATGTATATTTTGAAGTCAGGTATGCATCTTTTGATCTTGGATCTATCTTTGAGAATTTGATGTCTTGTATTGTTTGTTTATGAATTGACTGAATAATTAGCATAATACATATTTACCTGACTATTAAATTGTTATGTTTGAACATATTTTGCTTACTCTGTAATTATTCATTCTAGTAGATTACGCTGTATCCTGGTTGCCGCACTTCCTGTGTCAGGTCAGTAGACGGACTAAAGTTCAGTTGAGATGGAGCATTGGGCACACTAACTGTATTTTAGGGATCCGACTGATACTTATTATTGATTCAAGTGTACTTAGGTGGAAAGGGCGTTAACTTCTGTCAAGGTCAACAAGGAGTTGCACGACTAATCTAGATAGGGTACCCGACCCCTGTTTGAAAGTAATATTATTCTAAATTAAGTATGTACATGGGAAACCATGACCCTGGCTAAACCAAAATGATTACAGAGTACAGTAGTCGGTTACATTTATAATAATGGCCGTGACCTCTGATTAGAAATGATATTGTCTTTACTCAGGGGTGTACATCTAAGCAGGACTAATCAAAAATACTTTAGAATGAGCAAGCATGGGAGTGGCCATCTAAAAGTATTAGTCAATTACCACAGTTTAATAATCAAGACTGACGAGAGTGTGACCGTGAGGGACACCATCAGCCGGGGCGATTCCTCTGAGGGACATGAGCACCCAAATGAACAAATGTAATAGTTACGAGTAAAGACAAAAGGTTCAAACATTTATCTAAATTATATATTGATATAATCTTCTTAATGTTTTATGATTAGAGTCAGATAAAACGAAAGATAAATATATTAATATTCTAAACCACCTCATATTCAAATTGGAGTCAGATATGAGATAAATTTGAAGTAAATCAACATTGAGCACTGGAAAGACTGAACAGGCAGTGAACCTTCATCCACCAGCGGACACCTTCATTGGGCCAACTGGGTGGACCTTACAATTACTATCTTTTTTGATTCACTTGGACAAAATAATTTTACAGATACATTTTCACATTCACACTAATAAAGGGAGGTTATTTGCTGTGAAAGAGGTTCCTTATTCAAATCGCAGCATATTTCATAAAAGGAATAAGGCTTAAAATGTGATATAAAATCTTCATTATTAGGTTACAACAAACATTACGTGCATTACTAGCACAAACAACTGAGGTAAAGTTGGTTTTATATTCGCACATTCACTCATTTAACTGTCTCTATATTGTTTACCAAGCTAACTATTGAATTAGCATGTAAAAGTATGACTTCAAAACATTAGCACTATGTAATTGACTGTGAACATTGTACTTTGATTATATTAAGGAGAAAGTCTGAATGTCCGACTATAAAACCTTTACCTCTATGAAATAATGGTATGAATAGCATAGTCATAAAAACAAAAACAACAGAGTTATGACACATACGCAAAAAAATGTACATGACCTTAATGTAAATATACGAATAAAGTGGTGTTGAATAACAAAGTAAATTACAAATGTATTAATGATTAGGACATGAAATATAGCAACAAAATATATAGGTAAAGTTGGTTTTATATTCGCACATTCGTTCATTTAGAAGTCTCTATATTGTTTACCATTTGACTTTGAATAGGCTATTCGATCGGAATTAGCATGCAAGTATGACTTCAAAACAGCATTAACACTGTTTATTTGACTGTAAACAATGTTGTACTTTGATAGTCATTGGCTGCTTATATGATTTCCCTATTTAGAATTTGCAAAGAATACTTTTCTGAAATTATATTATTAAGGAGAACGTCTGAATATCCGAATATAAAACCAACTTTACCTCTATCAATAAAATGAAGATGCGGAAAATGGCAAAAGTGAAACCGAAAGTAATCAATAAAAATCATAAACCTTACCATTCATGACCTGAAAGCTTAGCAGAAACAATAAAACGTTCTTCATACTGCAGTAGATATAAAGCAAGGTTTCCGATGATGACCAGTAGGTATTATTTGTAAAGATTCACTCCGCTGCAACGTTATTTTTGGGTGTGTCGAAACGAACGGGCTGACAGACTTTCAAAAAACGACTGAAGACTGACAGGGAGACTGTATATCTGTATATATATATAAGTTTGAATTTTCAAGACGTTATCTTTCGTATTGAAGAACACCGACTTTCACCACTATTTTCGTTCGTGTAAAAAGGCTAGAATGTCATCAGAAATGGCAACATGCTCTGCGTGACGCCTTTGCTCACAGGATCTTGTTTTACGGCGGTTACTGCAAGCATAAAGTGGCATTACCGCCACCTTTCTTTCAAACATGTCATTGTGGGCGTTCAAATATCTACAGTAAGTTATTGTTCTCTCCATTAACTTACATGCGTGAGAAGTTAAAGCTATTGGGATTATTTGTCTGGCTTTTCAGTGATAGACAAATAACAAAAAAAGCACTTAAGTAAAAGTACAAACACAATAAAAAAAAAAAATAAATAAATAAAAAACTTTTACATAAAAAATCTTTTACTCCAATAAAAGTACTCCTTTTCAATTTCAAACGTGGTATACTTTATTTTTCTTTCTTTTCGGCTCAGTCCCTTTATTAATCTGGGGTCGCCACAGCGGAATGAACCGCCAACTTATCCAGCATATGTTTTACACAGCGGATGCCCTTCCAGCTGCAACGCATCACTGGGAAACATTAATCCATACACTCTCATTCACACACATACACTATGGACAATTTAGCCTACCCAATTCTTTTTTTACTCAAATAATTTTGTTTCCAAAAGTGCAAGTAATTAATTTTCACTTTTGTATAAGAAAAAAAGTGACTGTTGGTTTTAGTAATGTTTTAATTTCAGTTGTTCAACGCTGATGTTTAATAAAATCATAGATAGTAAATAGTGTGTTTCCTTCAATTATTTTAAAATCAAGTAATGCACCCTTCATTCAGAAATCTCTCACTTGTAATATGTGAGCATATTTACTATACAAAAAGTGAACTATGAGGGCAAAAAAAGTAAATAAATAAAAAAATAACCCTTCAGTAATCATAATTGAGTTAAAATGTTTAATTAACATTTTAGACCAAATCTTGAATTTGATTTTAGACCAAACCACCCAGCCCTAGTGCTTAAAGTTCAATTGTTGTCTTTACCATATACATTGGCCCGTTTGTGTGTGCCAGTTAAACTTACAAGTCACATTGGTGTGTGTCCGATTGATCATTTTAGCTTTCAGAAGTGTGCTTGTAAGCATCCTTTTTCTGTCTGCTAAGTGTCCTCTATACACATTTCCACACAGCATTGTTCAGATAAGACGTTAAACGGAGGTCTTGACTCTCTGTGGCAATAAAAAATTCCAAGATACTTCATGTAAAGAGTGTCGTAGATTTCGACTTTTCTCTTAATGAATCAAACTCAGTCTAGAGGTTATGAATATCAGAAGAATATACTTTATTGGAATATTTTCCAAAAAAGCAGAGACAGCCTGAAGCAGACCCATCTCAGTCTCTCCCCAGGACAAATCCAATGTCCCTCACATTTGCTGTACCCTTTATCCTTGCTTCCTCCCACCTTTGTGTTTTTACAGCTGTTTCAACAGGTCTCTCCTCGCTCCTACTACTTTACGACCCCTATTTAAAGCCCCCTCTTCTTGTTGGCCCTTATAATGTACAAATCTAATAAATTCATCACTGTTTTTATGCATACAGTTAACATTTGGTAATCATGACAGCATCTATGTTTCAAACATCTAAACTGGACACTTCTCTCTCATACAGTATGTGTCTTTTCAAACATACATGACAGTTTGACACAGATGGTTCTCAATGTATCCCCAAGCCCTCTCTCGTGCTCTTTTATGACCCCTTTGCCTTAACCTATCACCTGTTTCCAAAGACATATAACGGCAGATTCATAGGGCCCTCCACTCACCCAATTAAATGTGTCTTTACATAGATTTAGAAAATAAAAATCTTCTTCAAGAGTAGAGATTTAACCCTGGTGTCCTGGCCAAATTCACACCATCATGGCCTCCTATTTGTTGGAATATTCAATCAATTCCATGCGTGTTCAAGAAAAAAGGTCAGGAGAGGTTTTTCTTTAATGTCAAAAATCGTAACAATTTATTGGATACAAATGAATAATTCGATTCACAGAATTCTGTTTTCCTCAATGCAATGCAAAAGTTACATTCAGGAGGTGCGCAACAATTTTCATTTCCTGACTTCAACTTAAATAGGCAGCTGATATTAACAGGTGGAGTTTAGTGGAATTCGTCACTTGTCAATCATTCTCCAGTCTTCTATTGGCCGCACCCCAGACATGAGTCCCTTTTTTCTATGAATTCTCTGCACAACATTAAAAGCATAAGACTTTCTGTGTTCAGTTTTAACACCTTTCTTCAGACAGGAAGTTTCTGCAGAGCTGAATTTGATTTTGGACCAGCATGTATCTACTTCTGCAAAAATGCTAATTATTATGCACAGCATCGCACACACAACAGTAGAAGTTCAGTTAATATATGACCCTTAAATGAGCAATATAAATAATTGTTTGATGAAAAGATAAAGAGACAAAAATAATAAAAAAAAAAATATTCCTTTTTCCTAACATATTCATCACCATTCTTTAAACTGGCTGTATCACCATGTCTCCTCTTCACCTGCAGCTGGTATGTGGTGAAGCACTGGGCTGGTACCGTTGTTCTGTGGCTGCAGTAACGTCACATCATCTAGCTGCACACTGGTGGTGTTGAGTATGATTGTAAAGCGCTTTGGGCAAATTATTTGACTATAATTGTGCTATAAACAGTTGAAGGCAGAATTATTAGCCCCCCTGTTTATTTTTTCCCCAATATCTGTTTAACAGAGAGAAGATTTTTTCAACACATTTATAAATATAATAGTTTTAATAACTCATATCTATCAAATGATTTATTTTATCTTTGCCATGATGAAAGTAAATAATATTTGACTAGATATTTATCAAGACACTTCTAAGTTTGAAGTGACATTTAAAGGCTTAACTAGGTTAACTAGTTTAACTAGGCAGGTTGTCAGGCAGGTATAACGATGGTTTGTTCTTTAGACTATCGAAAGGGGCTAATCATTTTGACCTTAAAATGGGTTTAAAAAAATTAAAAACTGCTTTTATTCTAGCCAAAATAAAACAAATAAGACTTTCTCCAGAAGAAAAAATATTATTAGACATACTGTGAAAATTCCCTTGCTCTGTTAAACATAATTTGGGAAATATTTAAAAAAGAAAAACGAAATCAAAGGGGGGGGGGGGGGGGGGGGGGGGGGTAATAATTCTGACTTCAACTGTAAATGCTCATTACATTACACATTTTCATGGAGCACTGAGATGAGCTCAATCATTCATTGATTTTCAAACAGCTGTTATGTATCATTACAGCTCAAATAATTATTCCCATGCCTCATATATAAACAATAATCCACATATAATTGATTTAGCAACATTAAACAAGTCTGTCTAAACTTAATAAGCAATTGTTTGCCTTGTGCAGAATGCAAAGACTTCCTGTTAAATATATGAAACCCAAAAGCTGTTCAAGTTCACACCTTCCCCGCTGATAAATGCAAGCCTGTGCACATACTGGAGTCATTTTAATCTTGCAGTTTCTCTGCACAACGGTATTGCACATCCCTGAATCTTGAAGATGATTCTCACATTTTTGTGCTTTTGCTGTGTGTTTGGTGAGTAATAAACATGTTTGTTTTTAGCAGCAATGTAATTGTAAGATTTTACTATGATACAATTTTGTACACTCTCAGAAGTAAAGATACGAGAGCTGTCACTGCGGTGACACAGTTCCAAACGCTAGACTTTTGTAGTTTTTACAATTACAATCATTTATATTTATGTTAAGTTGCACTTTTTATTGCAAATTTCAGTTTCATTTGTTAAGGTGCATTAGTTAGTGTCGGAGATGAACTTTAAAAAATATAGAAGCTCCTCACAGGAAGGCGTCCAGCGACCATCTTGCTGTCAGGCAATTGTGCTAACCACTTAACCACTGTGCCGCCCTAGACGAGCGCGTGCATAGCTTAGCATAGATCATTAAATAAGATTAGACCATAAGCATCGTATTCAAAAATGACCAAAAGAGTTTTGCAAAATTTGCAATATGGCTATAGGAACTCTCATTCTTATTAATAAGCATTTAATTAGTCAAATAATCACTTAAAAGCAATGTGTACTAGTTCTTTAAAACAGGTACATCTTTATTTGAGGGCAGCCCTGGAAAACAGAAATTAAATTTAACAAAATTCAGAGAACCATGTAAAATGATCATGGCAGTAAAATGGTGAGAATTATTATATGTCTGGTGCATCAAGCATGGCGTTTCTTTCCGCATGAAGACCAGACCACAGCATGTGATCTCAGACAACAGGGTTGCCAAGTCCACTGTTCTTCTACAAACTTTTTCTACTTTAAAGTTATCTTGTGGGTTAAAGGTTTAATGTACTAGATAACTGTATTTCAGACAAAAGCTTGTACTGAAAAACATGTATATTTTACTAATTAAATGACAACCATATAAAACAGCTTAAAAAGACTTTCAAAAGAAACTAAAACAAAACAAAATACTGTAAATAAAGATAAAAAGTCAAACAAATGGAACAAATGGCACAGAGAACAAGTAATTGGGATGAAAAATTACCAAAACTATGAAAGGTCATTTTAAATATGTTTATCCTGAATTTTAAGAGCTGGAAAATAATGAAGTAACAGACAATGTTGTGGCTGTCACACAACTCAGATTTAAGAACATCAAGGATGATTTTTTTTTATGGCACACATGATCCAGATCGGTCATTGTGCTTTCTTGTATGGCAGACTTTCTCCAATGATAAAGCTGCACTAGGGACTGTTTAAAATTATTCACTGGGCTAACTTTGTTGACCTGGCAACCCCACATTCACTGAGATTCACCAATGTATGAAAAATGCTATCATGGATGGAGGAGAGCTTTTTGAAATTAGGCTATTCATGTGGCCTATGACAGATTTTGAGGTTTTGCAATTCTTCTAAATATTTATCAAATGATTGAGTTACAAAATGATGTTAAAACTGTTTTTTTTAAAAATGAATACTTCCCACATAGCAAAATTTCTTTGGCCCAGCTGTGGTCCACACAATCAGATGTTATCAACCGAGTTAATAACCCATAACTGGGCCTGAGCTGGGCCAGATATGGCACATGAATGGCCCTTTTCTGGAAGCCAGACTTGGTCCAGTCATGTACCGTAATTCACTGCGGCATGTGGGCCAAGTAAAAGCTGAGTGTGTGGGCCAGAGCTGGGCCAAAGAAATTTTGTTATGTGGGAAGGTTACATTTAGTTGCAACATACTGGAAAGAATAGATTAATAATTCAAATAATTAAATCTTGATTTTTTTCTGGATTAAATTGAAGGCATTAGAGGATGCAAACAGGAAGATGGAAATGACTGTGTATTGAAATATTTCTTTACTCAAAAAAATATTTTAAAGAATTTTAAATATGGGTCAAGATAGGCCAAACTTACATGGCCCACAGATCAATTTTGAACATCTGGGCCAAATACTATATCTGACATCTGGCCCATGTCTTGTCTGCCGCCTTAAAGATGGTGCCGCCTCTGCCAAACCTGAGCCATGTTTGGCCCATATGCTGTATGCCAGTGCTGGATGAAGGCCTACTGTGCCAGCTTTATGCCAAATCTGGGCCATAATTCTTTGCTACCTGGGTTTATACACAAGAAAGTTATTCAGTTTTGTCGCATATGACCCCCTAGTTTTTCGCGATTTCATGATCGCTGAATCCAACGCAAAATCAAGAAAAAGTAGCAATTTTTTGAGAAATTCTTAATTAAAACGTAAAATTAATGTAAATAAACGCAAAAAAATTTAGTAATCTCATAAAACATCCAATTCAAGCCATACAATCAAATTATATTCATTTCAGTTTGCAATTAATTGTTTTACATGATTTACAGACGTTGCACACGCAGCACACGTAATGTATTTGAGTGTCTCTCGAAAAATGACGTACTTGCAGACGTGGATGAAGTGAGAGTGATTTGCATGTGAAGTTAATGCAAAGATGCGATTAGACATCCTGTGGCGCGAATTGAGCGTTTGTGTGTTTGACGTGCTTCAGACTGCAAAAGAAAGTTTAAGCAAACAAATCAGAGCAATGGGACAGACAGAACAGCAAGCAGCTTACAGTGATGGAGATTGGTTCAAGGATGACAGCCGCTGGACGTGACCGAATTGAAGGACATTATTTGTGCTTTACATGCATGGCTGGTATTATGGTGTGCGTAAAATCGATAAATGTTTTTGTTTAACTCTCTTTAAATAAGAGTTTTAACTCTTAACTAAGAGTTTTTTTTTTTTTTTTTTTTTTTTTTTTTTTTTAAATCGCAAAAAATCACAAAAAAAATCGTGAAAAACTAGGGAGTCTGAATTAACACAAACTCAAAAATGTATTGGTTAAAAAGGTTTTTGTCTAACATTATACAATACTGAACACAATATAACTTCAGTAACGCTCTTTGTTCTTCAGGTGTGTTTGCTGATGCAGATGAGGTGTCAGTGTCAGTGATGGAGGGAGATTCAGTGACTTTACAGTCTGATCATGAACTAAAGCCAGATGATGTGGCATCATGGCGGTTTGGAGATAAAGTAACTCCTATAGCAATGATCAACAGTGGAGCTGTGAATCTCTCACCTGATGTTCTTGATGGGAGATTCAGAGACCGACTGAAAGTAGACTGTAAAACTGGATCTCTGACCATCATGAACATCACAGCTGAAGATGCTGGACTTTATAAACTCTGGGGAAACACCATTTACAACTTCAGAGTTTCTGTATTCGGTAAGACAAAATTACGGACTAACTGACCTTTAAATCAAGGAATGAATGCTCTCAGTCTTAGCAACTTAAGTGGACATGAATATTAATAATAAAAAAAAAACTCTAAAAAGCTCAGGATAAGACTTGGTTTATCCAACCTACACCAGACAATTTCACTCTGGCCTGTCGATGGCGACCCTTCTGTCTAATACATCACCTAATCAATTCCCTCAATTAATTTATATGACCTTTAAAAGGAAGGTTCACTCATATATGAAAATATGTGTAATCATTTCAAACCTGTATGAGCTTGAATAAAATATATTTTGAAGAATGTTGGAAACCAAGAAACTGATGGTAGATGATCCTGCTGCAGTTTAGAGCGAGCATCAGAATGGGGAAGAAAGGTGATTTAAGTGACTTTGAATGTGGCATGGTTGTTGGTGCCAGACGGGCTGGTCTGAGTATTTCTGTTGATCTACTGGGATTTTCACACACACAACCAAAAAGAGAAAATATTGAGTGAGTGCCAGAGGTTAAAGGAGAATGGCCAGACTGGTCTGAGCTGAAGAGCTTTGAATGCACAACTCATGAAACCTTGAGGCAGATGGGCTACAGCAGAAGACTACACCGGGTGCCACTCCTGTCAGCTACGAAGAGAAAGCTGAGGCTACAATTCACACAGGCTCACCAAAATTGGACAATAGAAGATTGGAGAAACGTTGCCTGGTCTGAGTCTCGATTTCTGCTGCCACATTCAGATGGTAGGGTCAGAATTTGGCGTCAACAACAAGAAAGCATGGATCCATCCTGCCTTGTATCAACGGCTCAGGCTGGTAGTGGTGGTGTAATGGTGTGGGGGATATTTTCTTGGCACACTTTGGGCTCATTAGTACCAATTGAGCATCATGTCAAACTTCCTGAGAATTGTTGCTGACCACGTCCATCCCTTTATGACCACAGTGGATCCATCTTCTGATGGCTACTTCCAGCAGGATAACGCACCATGTCATAAAGCGTGAATCATCTCAGACTGGTTTCTTGAACATGACAATGAGTTCACTGTACTCAAATGGCCTCCACAGTCACCAGAGCTCAATCCAATAGAGCACCTTTGCGATGTGGTGGAAAAGGAGATTCGCATCATGGATGTGCAGCCGACAAATCTGCAAAAACTGTGCTATCATGTCAATATGGAGCAATATCTCTGAGTATTATTTCCTCATTAAGGCAGTTCTGAAGGCAAAACAGGGTCCAACCTGGTACTAGTAAGGTGTACCTAATAAAGTGGCCAGTGAGCATATTAAGCAAGCAACATTATATATATATATATATATATATATATATATATATATATATATATATATATATATATATATATATATATATATATATATACACACACACACATATACACACACACACACACATATACATATATAGATATAAACTTTTCTGAATTATTAATTCACAAATAGTACAGATACTGTAACTTGTCTAACTCCAGTGATTGGCACATACTGTATGAACTGACTTGTATTCACCTTCAGAGTAGATGAATCGATCCATGTCGCCCTACCATGATACTTCGGGATAAATACATTTACCATTACATCGCTAATGCATAATCTTTTTGCAAGCATATACATCCATCTTTGTTGCATATCATTGTAGTATAGTGTGTGCTAAATAAATCAAAATTACATGATAGTCAAGAATATAAGTAGAAGAAAGAAATCCAAATATCAGAGCATAACCAAACTGTCATGGGCCAGGTTTGATTTCTTCCTATTTTACTGTTTTAAAAGCTTTTTCCCTCTCTTGGCTGTAGATCCTCAATGTCAGCAAATTTGTGCTGATTGTGATGACACCTGGTATTGCTCTATGCTTATTGGCGTCACTTTATCTACCTGTGTCTCTTTGCCAGATTATATTTGGTGTTGATGGTACACACAAACTGTTGCCACCCACTAAGTATAATCTTTAAGCATTGTCCTGTCCCCTCCTGTGCTCATGTTTGCTTCCTGTTGGGACTCACCCCATGTTCTGCTCTGAAAGCTGTATTTATAGTCCAAGTAATTAATGATAATGTCCTTTAGCTGTGTGTGTAATCAGAGTTAACTTGAAACTAGAGCATGAATGCAGGGTATTTGTGCAAGGTGTTTGTCGGTAATAGCCTACCGCACACTGCTCTATTAAGCACCAATAACTCTGAGAGAGAGCATTTTTAAAAGACCTTTTAAAAATGAACAACACGCATATCTGCAACAATTTACTCAGCTGTTTCTTATTTAATGCATTATTGATATTGCTATGGGATCAGTTACCCACCCCTCGAAATTGTTTATACAACTCTGAATGCCAGTGTTTCAAGTGCTTTGTTTATTAATTGTATTACTGCATTTAGTTAGCACTGGTATGTAGCAATACTTGCATATTGCTCGTGTCCTTCCTTGTTTATTGGTTTGTTTGTTTGCAAGCCAGAAACTTTCACAACCAAACCTGATCATGGGGTTTAACACTTGACATCTTGCCACTGGATATCAAGGAGATGGGGCTGTGTAGTGTAGTGTACTGTAGTGCCCTCACATGTGTGTCAACTGTAGTTGGTGAGAAGAGAGAGCGAGAAAGCAAAGTCTCAATTTAATCAGATTTCTCTGATGTTTTTCAGCTCATCTGCCTGTTCCTGTCATTACCAGAGACTCTCCACAATGTTCTTCTTCATCCTCATCTTCATCAGTGCACTATTGTTCAGTGGTGTGTTCAGTGGTGAATGTGAGTGCTGTGAGTCTCTCCTGGTACAAAGGAAACAGTTTATTGTCCAGCATCAGTGTGTCTGATCTCAGCATCAGTCTCTCTCTACCTCTGGAGGTGGAATATCAGGAGAAAAACACCTACAGCTGTGTGATCAACAGTTCTGTCATAATAAACCAGACTCAACATCTGGACATCAGTCAACTCTGTCACACATGTAAAGGTAGATAAACAACGATAATATCAATAATTTGATTTAAGCTGACAGTTTTTTGTTGAGTCTTGAAGGTTACAGTTCAAAAATTCAACTTTGAGTTCAACTTTTGAGGCTGAAAGCTGAATTTACCTGAACATGGGAAAAATGTAAGGCTACGTTCACACTGCGAGGCTTAGTGCTCAAATCTGATTTTTTCTCAGATCTGATTTTTTTGCCTAGCTGTTCACACTGTTGTTATAAATGTGGCCAATATCAGATTTGCAGTGTGAACAGAAAATGATCGTAAACTGACCCGCATGCGCAGAAATAAAGTTACGGACAACACAAAATGTCTAATTATGCACACAATGTGTGTACTGTATGAAGCACGTTGTCAGATTATGCTTAATATGATTATTTTCCTTTTCACAGACAACCGTGGTGTATTACATGAACTGTAAAGGGTTTTTCTGCTACTACTAATGTGTATTTCAGCATTTGAAAGCTAAAATAAGTCCCTTGTGATTGAAAACACTGATCATTTGTGATTTATGACAACCGCGGCGTGCGTCTGTCTGACCACCGGTGTAGTGAACTCATCAAGGGTTAATGAGCAGGCGCAGACTGAACTGTGAAGGCGGAGTTGGTTTATATCCGTTTGCAGTTATTTTATTTTACTTCGTTATAAACAACAGACACGTGCAGAGGGGGGGTTTGGGTGCTTGAGCTTCTGCCCTTTATTCGCTCGGAGATAATCTTTGTCCTTAAAATGAAATTGCCCCCTTCTTTGTGCACGGATCCCCTTTCCGCAACACCCCCGACACTCTTTAGCATCACGATTATCCCGTGCCCCAATCGTTAACCAGAGTGGTAAACAAGCACCAGTTTTGCCTTAAAATTTTTTTTTCAAAATGAACAACCAACTTTCTGTGGTAAAATAATCACCCTGTGTGTTATTCTACTGTGCTGCAGAGGTGTAGATGATGTCTGCAGCACAGAATGATGACGTATGTCGGTCGAAGATTATGTAAAAGTCACATGAAATCCGACATAACCGTTTACACTGCGGTCGCATTGCAAAACATCAGATCTGTGTCTGATTTAAAACTACATATGAAAGTGGCACAAATCTGAAGTGAAAAGATCAGATTCCATGCGGTTTGGTCACATATGGGCGAAAAGATCAGATTCGGGCCACATTTGCCTGCAGAAGACAGCCTGTTGAATTCTGTATCCGTTTTCCAAATAAGGATATCATAAAACAACATCTGGTCCTAGGTAGGTCTTCAAATTTGGTTTTCTATTCAACCCCTCTCTTAATATAGATTAGGTTTTAGGCACTCCAGAGATCTATCTAATTTCAGAAATGTAAAGAAAATGTGAGCCACACAAAACTCTTCAAGGATGGTTGAAACCAGAGGTAAGGGGTATGGAAGTTGACAGGCTAGACGTTTAGGATACTGTAATCAATGCATGGACACAGGCATCAAATATGCTGGAGTCCCCTGGTGAGATAGACGAAAGAAACCATGTCTAGGTGTCCTCTCAATATACTCCTCCATTGGCTCTGTGATTGACAAAGGGTGATTTAACCCTTTGGGCAATCTTGTCTCATTTGCTGACAAGCAGATAAGGCTACATTTCAAAGTAAAGTAAAAGTATTACAAAAAGAAGCCATTACATTCCACTTCCCGCTCTAAACAGACAGCATGATGTAAGAAATTAGTCTGCCTCGACCAACACAGGCTCATTCTGAAAGCGTAGCCCTACATACATTTCTGGAGATTGTGAATTATGTAGCCAGAGCTATGTATGGCTGCATTTTTATCTTTAAAACGAAGGCTATGGGGTGATATGGTGGTGTTCCTTTTCTCGCTTACCAGCTGACCGCTTACCTCCATATGGACGACTTTTCCCCTGTTACCAGTTTGTCCGGTAGTTGGACATGTACGTTGGTGGACTTGAGACGTAGAGAGGAGTTGACCGGTTCCAGAAAGCAGGCAAGACAAAAACAAAACCTAAAAAAAAATTAAATAGACAAGTAAATAACAGGGTGAGAATGTGGTAAAGTCTGAAAATGTGGTAAAAATCAGGTGAGGGCTTTTCTTTTTTTGGATTGCTTTTTAAAACACTTTCGGTTGGGTTTAGGGAAGGGAGTGGGTGGGTCAATCGGTGCTTTTAAAAACACTATAGGTTGGGTTTAGGGAAGGGGGTGGGTGGGTCAATCGGTGCTTTTAAAAACACTATAGGTTGGGTTTAGGGAAGGAAGTGGGTCGGTCAGTCTATTGGTCAGTTAATCAGACAGTCATTCAGTCAGTAGACAGTCAGTCGACAGCGGCCTCTCGTGGATTTACATGAGAACAGCAGGCGCGATTGGTACTCATGAGAGAAATTTGAGATCTCAATAAGCGTACACAACGGCCTCTGGCAGATTTGTAAAAAAAAAAAAAAAAATGCAAAAAAAACGTAGCTCCTGGGACGTATTTTGCTCTCTCCAGAAATGTATATAGGGGTATGTAATCAGGATGAGCCTGGGTTGGCCTCAACCCAACTACTACTACATTTTACAATCATGTTTTTTGCTCTTTTCTTAACTAAGAGCTTAAAGGGCCACGGAACCCCCCTGTCTCAGCAGGGTGTTTTCACACCTCTAGTTTGGAAAAGGTCAGGAAAGTGGGCGTGTCCAGCTCTGTTTAGGTGGGAGTGTCGGGGGAGGGAAAGAGGAAGGATTTGCAAATATGGGAGTTTCCGTTTGGGCACGCAGACGCAGGGGAGAAAGACAGTGACTGTGTTTACATGGACATCAGTAATCAAATTACTTGCCAAATTATTAATTTGTCGACTTTAACTGCAGTTTGGCACTTTCACTTTTTATTCAGGAACATTTCCAGCATGTCCCCCGTGACAAACGAGATATTGAAAGCGAGGAACTGCTGGAGAGTGGAGTTTAATATGGAATGTTTAATACCGCACGGCGAATGGGAGAAAAAAATCCTCCGAATTTCTCGGAAACTTAGATGCACTTGGTAGGTAGCTTCAGAAAGCCGTGTGTGTATAGACTATCCTGTCGCAAAATGCGGCAAAAATCCTACATGACGGGAATAGTTTGATTGTGGTGTTTACATGTTTACATTCGGAGAGCAGCATTTACAGCGGATCTTTCAGTCTATAATGTTGTACTGTAATATTGCAGTGATATTAACATACTGTAAACTTAGTAACTAAATCATTTTGACTATGGTATGTCTTTAAAAACTGAAAGAGCACTGCTGACGATACGAAGTAACTTTGCCATCTGAATGAACAAACAAAGGGCACTGCTCTCACACACACTCACCAAATCTGTAGAGACAGGACAATCAAACTGGAGCCGTGTCTTTTTTTAAAAGAAGACGAGCGGCAAATCCGGATTTCATCATTTCCAGATGCGAAAAGCTCTCGGGTAAAAATGTTCCTTACAAACGCATTTCTGTAATCCACATGTGAATCCAGCTGCGCTCTCATAGAGGGAAAATGAAAACAAAACCTTCGTTTCAGCACATTAATCAACGCAGCACATTAATAAACGCAACACTGACGATCCATGTCTCCAAATTCTCGTTCTTTCACTTGTATTGGCAACACAACGTGGCGTCTCTCTGCCGTCAGAACACTGTAACATGTAAAACAGTCTTCGTGGCTATCATGCATATTAATGAAGTTGCACAGCATACACAATAGAGCAGGCTGATTGGTTGCTGCACACTCAGAGACGTCACGATGTACTCGCAGGTACAGACATCCACTCTCCATGCTGGACTACACGCAAGTATCTAATCGGCGTGACACAGCTTCAAAAATTCGTTTCAAACCGGAAGAACAAATTTGCTCAAAATAACGCAAATACAAGCAATTTTCACTTTTTAGTGCAATATATGTGTCCTAATAGTGTTTATAGCATCGTGGGACACAGATATGACTGTCAACAGCTCAAAAAATGTGTTTTGGTGTTTCGTGACCCTTTAATTATCATAGAGAGGAGAATTTCTCAAGTTAAATATTTTAAATAATACCTGTGGTGTGATAATTCCCTTCTTGTAGCATGGGAGTGGCATTGAGCCATCAAGAACCATCTGCTGACCAAAAGGAATTCTGTTTAACTTCATTTACTTTAACAGTTGGTGTTCCCACTTGAAAGTCTACCAAAGATCTGGGAACGGAAGAGTATCACTTTTATTGTTATACTTATTTTACATTCAAAGCAAAACCTTATTAACATGTTAAGCGGGTCTACCAAAAGGTTTGGGATTGTTATTCTTAATTTACATTCAAAGAGAAACTCTTATTAACATGTTAAGTGGGAAGAAATTGTATAAAATATTTAAACAGAAAATGATGGGGATCCATTCCAACTCCACTGAATTCGAAGTGCTGTCTCTACTTTGTTACTACTACTCTGAAATAAAACTTAATATTTTCTTCAAGATGTCCTCATCTTTGTTTCTTACAATGATCCACCATGGGACAACCAGAGACAGATAATGAAGATGATGTGATCATCTGCACCATCATCTGTGTCTGAACCATGTCTATGAATGGATCCATGTTGGGATCCCGGTAAACATGTAAGTTTATGTAACCTTGAAACTGGACATCAAGATACTGAGGACTGGGTGCTTATATGGGCTGCAACAAGTGAGTTGAGGCAAGTTAGTAATCAGGAGGGTCTGAGTGGGACAGTTTAGACAGTTCTTCCTCTCCCACTGTTAAAAAAATTATAAAAAAAAAATCCTTTGTTGTGCCCTGGAAAATCTTAATGATTATGCTGTTATGTTATTGGTGTCATTATGCTGTTATACTGTCTATGCAATTGCTTTTGAGGCATGTCTGTGTGAGTATTAAAAGGCATAACTGATTCTCTGTATTGTTGCTTTCTCCCTTTAGATTGTGCACAGTGTTGTGGTTCTACTGAAGCTGTGATCCAGTTGGTCCTCTCTGCTCTGGTGGGTGTGGCTACGGTTATTTTTGTGGTGTATGACATTAGATCCAAAAAAGTTCTTCCGGCAAAGAGAAAACATGCACCACCACCAGACCGTCAAACCACTTAATCGGAGTCTCATATAAGGGCATGGGATCTAATATGTGGAAAAAAAATAAACACACAGAGTCAGTGGTCAGTTGTATTATTCATTCTTATAGTACATTAGTACAGTTGGTATAGATTGTTAAAGACATATAGTTGCTTGCTAGGCAGTTGCTAAGATAAAATTAATAGTTACTAGGGCACCCTAGAAGTTTACTAGAGTGTTACTATGCTGTTGCTAATCTGGGTGGTTGCTAAGGTACTCTGGGTGGTTGCTATGGTGTTTTAGATGGTTGCTAGGCAAATGCTATGGTGTTCTGAGTGGTTGCTAGGCAGTTGCAGGGCTGTTATGGGTCATTGCTAAGCTGTTGTATGAATTAACGTGTTGCTAGCATGGATTTGTATGTTGCTAGCATGTTTTCTAGCATGGATTAGCATGTTGTTAGCATGTGTCATGCATGTATTAGCATGTTTCTGGTATAAATTAACATGTTGCTAGCATGTTAATAGTATGAATTAGTATGTTGTCACCATATTCCTAGTATAAATTAGCATGTCGCTAGCATAATTTTAGTATAAATTAGCATGTCACTAGAATTATTCTAAATATGATTTAGCTTGTTGTTAGGATTTTTTTTTTTTAATTTTATTTAGAATTATTAGCATGGGGCAGTTGCTAGGCTGCTGTAAGTGGCTGCTAGGGTGTGGCTAGTAAGTTCAAAGGTCATCATTTATTGGCTGATTGCCATTCTGAGTTAAATGAGCCCAGCTCTAAGTCTGCACAACAATCTGATGCAAAGTTATGAGGTTACAAAGTTTGGTCCAATGCTAAGTCAATGAGACTTTTCCAAATTATCGGTGTCAGTTTTACGAAAACCGCAAGTTAGATCCATTGGAAAAGATATAGCAACTTAATTAAGTATAGTTTGGAGGTTGTAGTTTGAAAGGTTAAATTCTTAAAATAGTCTCAGAAAAAGTTTAAAGTTTAAAACGGATATCAGTATGTTGACTTTCTCAAGTCACCATAATTAATAGCAATGATTCCCTGGTGCCTGATTCTCAATGTAACTCAATGTTAAAGTGGAAACCTCAGCTTCAACTTAGATGTTACTTATGTTTGTGGAATCTTTACAACATGATTTATCACTAACAAAACATTTGTTAAAAGAATTAAGAATGCTATTGTAAAGTGTACACCCTTCCAACATTATCTATTGTGTTACTAACATTGGTTCATTTTTGTTTATGCTTTCTATTGCATTAGCTAAAACACATTAAAGGGCACCTAGTTTACCCCTCTTTTAAGAAGTAAGGGGGGTGGGGGGGGGGGGGGGGGGTTACACAGGTCGTTGTTTTAGGGGTGTGTTGCTCTACATGAAAATTAGTTTCGACTTCTCGCCCAACTTAAAAAGGGGGCAGAGCCAAGAGCTCCCCCGTTTTGTTTATGACAGGCAGACAGAGAGAAGCAACATGAGTGAGAGGACCAGCACTCAGCCGTACATGTACGACTCGGACACAGACCAAGCAGAGACGACTGTTGAGCAATCAATATTCCTAATGTGTCAGAATGTGTCAGAGTGGTAGTTACAAAATCATTTGTGTCTTTGTATAGTTTTACAGCCACTACGTAACGATGTATGCGTCACCCGTATAGGGATGTAATGATTAACCGGTTTCACTATTAACCGTGCTTTAATTCGTCACGGTTAATTAATTGTAAAGGCTTCTCAACACCATGTTTCTGCACGGAACAAAACTGCGGCAAATAAAAAAAAGTTATGCCAACTGTGTGCTAGTTTGAAGTTTCGAGCTTTCACTGCGTGTTCAGCGCAAATGGCCGCTAAACGTAAAATCTCTGTTGCTCATTCGCAGGAAGACGATAAAGGCTCTTGTGTTGAGTCCAATGAGCCTTACATCCAAAAATAGAGCAAGGGGTGTTCCTTTGGTGACATCGCTTTGACTCACACGCTGCAAATGGCGGACGTGAAACAACAAACTGAGGATATGGTAATGTGCGTCTGTCAATCAATTCGGTGGGCGGGGGGACCACACTCCTACGTCAAATTGCGGTCGGTCTCAAAACCGCTCCAATTGGTCCACCGTTTTTATGCTGTTAAATTGAAAAAAAGGACTGAGTGTGTTTATATCACCCCAATATGACGGTCTATACACTATACCTACACATATGTCTGTCCAAACAGCTTGAGAAGTAGATTTTTTACCATAGGTGCCCTTTAATATTCGTTTAGTTAACATTAACAAAAATTAAGTAATATTTACTAGATGTGTTATTCACTGTTAATTATCGTTAACTAATGCATTGTCTAACATTATAATATCTGTCTGGAATACTCGATTCTGATTGGTCTGTCGTGAGATTCCAGCACAAGTTATCCTGCAATAACAACTGCTAAATAACACAGGCCCATCAGGGAACACCGAATCACCCTGACCACCAGTGAATACATTCACATTCATATAACTGCATCCACATTTATATGCATCTGCTTATGTGTCATGCTGTGGTTTTTGACTGAAGAATCTGCAGGTTAGTGTATACTCAAACTGTTTTTTGTTTCTGTCAGCTTTGCATTTAATCAAAGAATAAATAAACTATAACTAATCAGAAAAAAATTCCCAGTGAGGGGTTGCAGCTGGAAGGGCATCAGTTGCGTAAAACATGTGCTGGATAAGTTGGCGGTTCATTCCGCTGTGGGGACCCCGGATTAATAAAGGCACTAAGCCGAAAAGAAAATGAATGAATACTCAGAAAAAGGTTTTTTGTCAAATTTTTATGCTTTGTGGAAAGTAGCCTTGTAATAAGTGGGATAAAGTACATCCAGGATGGTTGTTTTCACAGAATAAAGCTCAACAGGCTTATTGACATGTTGTACAAGACTGAAGGGCTTAATTATGCGATAACACCCTCCTGGATGTCCCTTATCCCGCTTATCCTGGATGTCCCTTATCCCGCTTATTGCAAGGCTAATTGCCATAAAACAAAAAACTTAAACACAAAACATTGTTTTAAGTTGTGATACTTTAACTCTTTAATTAAAGGCAAAGCTGACAGTAATGAAACCAGCTGAGTGAATCTGATGAAGCATACAATAACCTGCACATTATTAAATCACAAGATTCAGTCGTCAAACAGTCAAAAATGCAAAGCTGACAAACAAAACTAGCTGAATAAAGCATATACTAACCTATATATTCATTCACAAGATGGCACTAAACAGTCAAAAACAGCAGATACACATAAATGTGGATGTAAAGTAAATGAATGTGAACGTATTCACTGATGGTGAATACTAGACGATTTTCAGTTCGCGGATGAGCATGTGTTATTCAGCGGTAGTAAAATGGGAATAACATACCTTGGAATGTTGCGACTGACCAATCAGAATCGAGTATTCCAGACAGCTGAGTAATAACTTGTGACAACAACCTCCTGGATGTATTTTATCCTTAACTTAAACAACCTCATTGTAAAGTGTTACCCAAATGTGCTATATTAAGAGCTGCCTATCATCAGAAATAAATTAAATATCCTGTATACCAGTTGTCATGGTAGTGTGTATTTTACAATGGGTTATTAGATGATTAATTAATCTTTAGAAATTAATTCTGTTTGTGTTGTTTTTACCCAGATTTATGTTTAGAGTGTAGTATACTTCAAGCACAAAATAATATGCAATAGTTATATATGATGCCAGTTGTTAAAGATTTGCAGGTTTATTTGCAGTATAAAAACTACAAACTAATAGTTTATTGAGAGGATACACCAAAGTATATTTTCATTTAATTTTCTTTTCGGCTTAGTCCCTTTATTAATCCGGAGTCGCCACAGCGGAATGAACCGGCAACTTATCCAGCACATGTTTTATGCAGCAGATGCCCTTCCAGCCGCAACCCATCTCTGGGAATTATCCATAAACTCTCATTCACACTCATACACTATGGACAATTTTAGCATACCCAGTTCACCTGTACTGCATGTCTTTGGACCGTGGGGGAAACCGGAGCACCTGGAGGAAACCCACACTAACGCAAGGAGAAAATGCAAACTCCACATAGAAACGGCAACTGACCCAGCCGAGGCTCGAACCAGCGACCTTCTTGCTGTGAGGCGACAGCACTACCTACTGCGCCACTGCGTCACCCCAAAGTATATTTTAATGATCTAAAAAACGTGTATGGCAAAAAAATCTGTATGCTAAAGTTTAATTGAATTATAGTTTCAATATAAAAGAAAACATACTTTTACACATATATGTAGTAAGTGAAATGTTAGTCTTGCGTAGCCAGACCTCTGAAGGCTGAAGGTCAAGTACCGCTTTGAATGGTCAAGGACCACCCACTATGCTATATGATTAACAGGTTAACCAAACAACCACGTTTTGTTTTGTGCTGCTGCATGTTTGTTGGCATAAAATAATAGCAGTCCGAGACGCAACTTAGCATTATCTTTATCAAGAAACATCTTTAAACGTTTACAAAACAATGACGCAACAATATTCCAATGATCTGTCAGCAAAACATAGAATCAGTAGGACATGTATGTAGACTTTGTTGTGAGATTCATTCATTATTTTGGTGATTATTTTGCGCATTTCTACATAAAGATTGGGCAGTGTCAGGCAGTCGCTGGAATCATCTAAATTACCTGGACTCACTTGCACTCATTCCCACTCACCTGATTACCTGTTGGTCCTGATAATCACATCCTAAGAATCACCCGATCCATTCCCAGCGTTTCTCCTGCTTCAGCGTCTCCTCGATTGTGTCCAGCATTTCTCCAGTCCCAGTGTTCCCAATAGTATCTAGATGCAGCCATTATGATGCAAGCCGAGATTGCATTACTCAGCGATGCAATGTCAGACACAATGCACTCAATGGAGTGAGTGATGTCACTGTGACGGGTAGGGTTGGAGGTGGGGTTAGGTGAGCGCATTAAAAAGCATTGAATGCAGCTCAGATTGCACTGCACCAGGTCTGCATCCAGACCCCTCTTAGTGTTCCAGTGCTTTATGTGTTCATCGTCTACCTGAATTAAGTTAAGTGTGTTGTGTGTCTGCAACAAACTTCCATGTTTACAACGAACTCTCTCTAAATTTATTGAAAACCTGCATTAATGACTTACTAATAAATCTTTGTTATTATACTCACCTCCTGTGTCCAGTCCTCAGGGTGTCTTGACAGGAGGACCAACCGAAAACAGAAATCTGGATGAATCCCTGGCACACGATACCCTTACCTCTGGATACCCTGCCCGAATTGATCAATACACTCAAAGCTTCACTTCTCCACGCGGTTCCCCCTCCAGTGACTGCCTCTGCCTCAGACAGTCCCATTGCACTTCCACAAAGTTACTCTGGTGAAGCAGCTGAGTGTAGCAGCTTCTTAATCCAAGTCAACCTGTACGTCAAGATGCATCCTGGCAAATTTCCCACTGAACGTTCTAAGGTAGCCTTTCTCCTATCCCTATTGACTGGAAGAGCCCTATTATGGGCTAGGGCGATATGGAATTCCAACAGTGTCATAATTAATTCATATGCACAGTTACAGTGAAGCATTCAGCGTGGCCTCTGGAGCTTTTTCAACATCTGACCAGGCCTTCAAGTTACGTCAGGGGAGCTCTTCCATCTCCGAATACACTCTCCAATTCCATACTTTGGCGGCGGCTAGTGGATGGAATGAAACTGCACTTATTGGTGCGTAGGGTTAAATGCCAACCTCAGATCAGCGATGATATATGATGATATCATCGGCTGGAAGGCCTCCTACAACGCACGGCCCGCGTAGCACAATGCCTAACCACTTGCTACACCCTCGAAACTGCTCACCAGTCCACTCCCAGTGCTGCCTGCCCCCCAGTACCAGAACCCATGCAAATAGATTCCTCTCGTCTCTCCAAAATGGAACGCACCAGACGGATGTCACATGGGGAGTGCCTGTACACTTACACCTGCCATATTAGTCACCCCAGACTCTCAGCTCTCATAGACTCTGGTTCTTCTGGCAACTTTATCTCCCAAGCATGTCTCAAACAACTCCAGCAGCCTCGTCTCTGTCATCATGTCCAATATTTAGTCGAAAACCATCCAGGGAAAACCACTGGGACGAGGGAAGGTTCGTTATCACTCCCCTGTGCTTACCCTTCAGATCGGTTGTCTCTATAAAGAAGAGATTAGTTTTCTGGTACTGGAGGAATCCACCGTTGATATCATCCTTGGACGTCCATGGCTGTCACATCATTCCCCGGAGATCAGGTGGGACTAAAGTGAAATTCTACAATAGAGTGATACATGTTTAGAAAACTGTATGGTACCTGTAAAACCCTGTTTCCTTGTCAATGTCTCTTCCTGTGGCCACCACCAGCATAGAAAGTCCAGAAGTTTCCACCCACCAGAAAGTCCCACCCGAGTACTCGACGTTCCAGGATGTATTCAGTAAGCAGGCAGCCACCAAATTACCACCTCATCAGCCATGGGACTGCGCCATCAACCAGCTGCCTGGAGCTAAGCTACCTAAAGGAAAGATATATGCCCTGTCCATCCTGGAGCGCAAGGCGTTGGAGGATTACGTATCTGAGATGCTCCATCAGGGATTTATCCAACCATCCACCTTACCGTCAGCTTTGAGCTTTTTCTTTCTGGGTAAGAAGGATGGAGGTCTCCGGCCCTGTATCAACTATCGGGCAGTCAACTCACAACTCAATCCTCAACAGTATCCACTTACCCTGGTCCCTGCAGCTCTCGAGGAACTGCGCGGGGCTCGCATATACAGCAAGTTGGATCTGAGGAGTGCATACGATCTCGTCCGAGTCAGAGCTGGAGATGAATGGAAGACGGCGTTCATCATCTCTGCTGGCCACTATGAGTACCGGGTAATGCCCTTTGGCCTTTCTATCTCACCTGCTGTGTTCCAAACATTTGTGAATGAGGTATTTAGAAATTTCCTCCATCGATTTGTGATTGTGTACATTGATGATATCCTCATATATTCCCTTATCTGGCTGAACACCGTGAACATGTAACCCAAGTTCTCCAGTGCATGCAACAACATTAGTTTTTCCTAAAGCTTGAGAAGTGCGAGTTCCATAGTACCTTTGTGCATTTCCTCTGATACATTATATCAGCTAAAGGCATCCAGAAGGACCAGGGGAAGGTAAAAGCAATCCGAGAATGGAAGCAACCCCACTTTGTGAAAGATCTCCAACGTATCCTCGGCTTGACTCGGCTCGACTTCTACCGAAAATGTATTCAAAACTAAGAAAGTACCCTTTCTGCTCCTTTAACCTCCCTCCTTCATGGCAAGCCCAAGTCCCTGGTTTGGGACCAGCTGGCCCACGAAGCCTTTAATTTAAAATTAAAGAACACCTTCAGTACAGCCCCTCTCCTCCAACACCCAGATCCACATCGTCCATTTACAGTGGAGGTGGATGCCTCCACTACAGGAATAGGGGCTGTACTCTCTCAGCTGTCCAGTGAGCCTCTACCCTTGCGCATTCTACTCTAAGAAGTTGTCCCCGGCAGAGCAGAATTATGACATCGGGAACAGAGAGCATCTTGCCATCAAGCTGACTCTGGAGGAGTGGCATCATTGGCTGGAGGGAGCAGAACATCCCTTTGTGGTGATTAAGGATCACAAAAACCTACAATATCTCAGAGAAGCCAAGAATCCACGACAGGCCAGATGGGCCCTGTTCCTGACCCATTTCAACTACTCGATTACTTACAGACCAGGTTCCAAGAATGGCAGGGCTGACGGTATTTCCCGTGCTTATGATCCCGATGGTCCCACTGAACCCGAACACATCATCTCTCCAGCCCTCATAGTTAGTCCAATACAACGGCAGACTGAGATGACTGAGTGAAAGTTTTCTTTGTTCTATAAAAGCAAGGTTTTGTTGTATTTGCGAGTATTCGCAAATAATAAAAAAAACAATTACTGTTTTGAACGATGTCTTTCTCTCATCTTTACCCAAATGACAGAGTATCTAAAGGTTTTCACTGCCCGTAGAAAAAAGAGAGCATTTAGGCATGTTACCTGTCGTTTGTCGACATGAGTTGAAACTTTTAAGCTGTAAGAGTATTACATACTTTTAAAGGGGTGGTACACTACAAGATCATATTTTAATCTTTAGTTCATGTGTAATGTACAGTAGCTGTATGAGCATAAACAACATGTCTGAATGTAATATGCTCAAAGTTCAATGCAAAGGGAGACATTGGCTTTTACAGAGATAGCTTAGCAAAGCCTATAATGAACAAAGTTTGGGGACTACAAAAAAATACATCCAGTTTAGTGAGATCACAAGGGTTTCTGATTACATGCATTTACCATGAGCACACACCCCGCGCAGCGAATGGGGCGTAACTGTAATGTTATAGCAGAGAAAACTAAACTGCAGTCCAAACGCTGCTGTTTCCACAGAGTTGTTTCTGTATTTGGGCTTCCAAAGAACACAACACAAAGACAAAAGTGTTTACAGTTTAATTTGAATTATGTTCCAGAGAATTATAAAAAAGATATAGCTAGCATTTGACAAAGGAAAGCTTCCAGAATCACTCCCACCGAGAAACTCCTCCAACCGACGAAGCTGTGGATTGTGAGCCACAACCTGTAAGTATTTTTATTTGTTAAAATTGATCAACTACATACACAGTTTTAACGTTAACGGTATGTTGTAGAGAGGACGTAAACAAGGATGTAAACAACGGGAAATGCTGTTTGGCACCGCTAATAATTTAGCTACAAATTCATATTTATCCATTAAACCCCTGTAAACACTCACAATCTTCAGCAGCGCTGCAGTCTCTCTCTATGCAGATGTTTTTCCTGCATTATACATGTCAGATAACAAACTTGCAAAAGATATGTGAAAGTTTTATATTAATTACACATGCTTATAATCCGAATATATGTGAAAGACACTTGTCAGATTTTATTTTAGAGAGCAGGAGTGAGGTTCAGCTGTGTCCTCTCTGTCATTTTCTGTCTGATTCAGGCACAAACTGTTACGGCTAACAGCTACTCTAACTGACAGTGTTGACATAGCCAAAAAGCGCATGCTTGTAGGGATGTGATGCTTTTCCTGGTGATGTGGAGCAGATCTGCGAATCACAGCACATTAAGGCTGGCTCACACTGTGCGATTTTTTTTAAAATCCTGAATGATTGTGGCATGTCAGACTGCACGAACATGGCTCACGTCACACTGTAAGATCTCATCTATCATAAAGTCAGACTGAACGACAATGAAGACACACCAAACACAAAAGAAAGTGCCCCCCGGAGTTTGACGTCATCCACTCGTGACACTTGCACTATACCGCATTCTGAAATGATTCCTCACAACAAATGTAAACAAACTGTAGCGGCAATTTTGCACACAGTACACCTTAATAATAAAACCAGGAAGAAAAAACTGTTTTGACATTTCCCTGCGGTCATTTGAATTGTCGCATGGATTGCGTTATCAGATTCTGAGCTCTATTGATTCTTGGATTGACGCTCATCACAGCTGTTGTCACACTGCAGGAAAGTGTCTGAAATCTTCTGACACTGCCAGAACTTAATTGGAGGAAAAATCTGATCACAACAGGCACTAAGCGGCTGTCTGTGAACATGTCAAACCAATGATCAAAGATCGGAGATTTTAGCCTAGGATTTCAGGAATAATTCAGGATTTCCCAAATTTGTCTTAGATGACAAAGTCGTGGCTGAAATCTCACAGTGTGAGCAGGGCTTTAGCTGACCAATCAGAGCCTCTTGAGGGCGGGCCTTTCAGAGGAACTAGGAAATATGACGGTCGTTTTCATGCTAGCTGAGTAAGATATATGAAAAAAATATTGTGATTTTTTACAAATGAAGCATGAGCACAAATTGCTTTGCATCTTATTAACTCAACCAAGCCTTAAAAATACACTCGGGACCACCCGTTTAATAATCCAGTGTTTAAGTTGAATTGATAAATGCTCATTGTCACAAAGTGATCCTCACAATAACAGACGGGTGTACAAGAAGTAAATCACTGATTCATCAATGTCTCAGAAACTTAAACATTTATTGTTTAATCAAGCTACTTTGAATATTCAGTCAGAATTAACAAGGCTTCAAAACAACCTGAGCACTAATTAACTTTGAAATTTTTTTTATGTTGACAGTCTATGGCTGCTAATATCATTTTCCCAACTAGAATTTGTAAAGAATACTTTTTTGAAAGTATGCAATTAAGGAGAAAGTCTGAATATCCGAATATAAAACCAACTTTACCTCTATCAAGAACATATGGTCAGTCCTTTTTCATTTTGCAAAGGGAGTTCTAAGTGTTAAAGCTCACAAGTGTAATAAACTCACTTAAAGGGCTCTTCTTTTAGTAGAAATGTCACATCCTTTTTCTCAACAAAATCGCTCTTACACACCCGCCCACATTCAGACTGAAGCAGCTTTCTCAGTGAAGCTTAAAACGTCTACAACGACCTGATGTGAGAGCTGAACCTCTGAAGAAAATGTTATACCTGCCTGTTTTTTGCTGCCTGTGCTTTTTGCATCTAGTCGGTAAGTTAGTATCGGGGTTGGGGAGTAATGGAATTGCCTACATGTAACTTATTTAAAATACAAAAGTGAGTAACTACGGTACCTAATTACCTTTACATTTCAAGTGGGTTATAATTAGCTTCCACAGTACCATCTGAAAAGTATTTAAGATTATCAAAGTGCAAGTTCCAAGAAGGTTAGTATTGAATTTTAATCTCATTTCATTATTTCATTTATGCATTAATATAAACTGTATTGTAACTGCATCTAGAGGTTCAGTTTTTTTTTGTAAATTTACCCTTGCAGAATATATAGGGGGGATAAAATAAGAGATCATCTATTTTTTGTTGTTTAGTACTGAATTGAACAGATTATAATTTAAATTAGACAAGATTATAATTTATTTCCCAAAAATGACCCATGTTTAGAAGTTTACATACCCTTGAATCTTTTATTGTCTGTCATTTGTCTGTCAACAGTTTTGTTTTGTAATAGTTAATGAGTGCCTGGCTTGTCCTGATCAGTTAAAGCATCTGTTGTTTTTAAGAAAAATCCCTAAACTCCTCTGGACAACTTTAAAGTCGATTATTTAGTAGTATTTTTATTTTTTAAACATTTTGATTCCAGATTTACCAATCTGGTATCTCAGCAACATATTGTCCTAACAAACCTTACATTCACGGAAAGCTTATTTATATTGACCAGCTTTCAGATGATATATAAACCTCCAGAGTCACATTTGCTTCTCAAAAACAATAACTAAATGTGAACTACAATGGAAAATTAGGGGAATGCTCTGTGTTTGGGCTACATGGTGGTGCAGTGGGTAGCACGTTCGCCTCACAGCAAGAAGATTGCTGGTTCGAGCCTCGGCTGGGTCAGTTGGCGTTTCTGTGTGGAGTTTGCATGTTCTCCCCGAGTTGGCGTGGGTTTCCTTCGGGTGCTCCAGTTTCCCCCACAACTCCAAAGATGTGCTATAGGTGAATTCGGTAGGCTAAATTGTCCTTAGTGTATGTGTGTGAATGAGTGTGTGTGCATGTTTTCCAGTGATGGGTTGCAGCTGGAGGAGCATCCGCTGCATAAAACATGTGCTGGATAAGACCACAGATTAATAAAGGGACTAAGCTGAAAAGAAAATGAGTGAATGAATGTTCTGTATTTGCTAAGATTTTGCTAGGTCCTTAAGCAATTGGGCATGGAGTAACCAGTCCTGTGTTCTGATTAAAATTAAAGCAACATACATTTGTAACTGATATTAAACTTTTCAGGCCAATCTTTTAAAAAATTAGACAAATTTTGACCCACGAAATCATGTGACCACAGTACATGCTGATGACTATTGGGGTTAGGGTTATTCTTGGGATTAGATCACATAATCCGATGGATCACAAAATTAAGTATAACAAAGAACACACATTGGCATTTAGCCATGTACAACTGAAAGTACAAGAGCAGATTTTGAAAGACACGTTTGCAATTTCTGTCAGCTTTGCAGTTTGACAGATTACAACGTGTGAAAGGCTTGTTAATTTTGCCCATTTAATCTGTGTGAGGCAAGTAAAATATGAAATAAAACTATGAAAAAATAAAAGTAACATGAAATACTGTAACAAAAATCAAGAGAGCTGTGCGTTTAATGTACTTTGCATAAGTTAATTTAATTCAGGTAGCTTAAATACAAAGTGTAGCAAACTATTATTAATAAAAAGCATATATTTTCACAAAGTGTGGATACAATGAAACAACTTTGTTACAGTTTTTTGTAAATATCTCCCATAGGCAGCAATTTTTGTGAATTGACTTAAAATAGTAGTAAGTAAATTAAATTAACTTTTTTTTAAATTTACTTAAAAGTTCAACATTTTTATTTTGTGTAACATTTTTTTTTATCACCAACATTTACATTTAGCAGATGCTTTTTTCCCAATAAAGCAGAGGGTTATAGCAGAGGGCAGCAAAAGTGCTGGTTATTCTCACCACATACAATCCCTGCAATCAAATTTTTACTGAAAAAAAAAAGTAATTGAAAAAGTGATAAGGCTAGTGATTGTAAGTGGGGTGACACTGACAATGATTTTTCTCGGTTTTTCTTGGTTGTCTTTTAATTTAGAATTAGCTCATTTGTTATTCATCAAGCACACATCTTATAACAAACTTCTGTACACGTTATAAAAATACAGATATTTAAAAACTAGCTTTATCAAACACTGTAAACATTATTATAACTTTATATTATAAACTTTATTATAACTTAAAACACTCTTTGTTCTTCAGTTGTGTTTGCTGATGCGGATGAGGTGTCAGTGTCAGTGATGGAGGGAGATTCAGTGACTTTACAGTCTGATCATGAACTAAAGCCAGATGATGTGGCATCATGGCGGTTTGGAGATAAAGTAACTCCTATAGCAATGATCAACAGTGGAGCTGTGAATCTCTCACCTGATGTTCTTGATGGGAGATTCAGAGACCGACTGAAACTGGACAATAAAACTGGATCTCTGACCATCATGAACATCACAGCTGAAGATGCTGGACTTTATAAACTCTGGGGAAACACCATTTACAACTTCAGAGTTTCTGTATTCGGTAAGACAAAATTACAGACTAACTGACCTTTAAATCAAGGAATGAATGCTCTAAATCTGCTAATTTTCCACACAGTGTATGTATGAAATGTGTTTCAATGTAGTGGACAACGTTGGGAGAAACTTTTGACAATTAAAATAAAATAACAGAACTGAGAATTAAATAAATGATCAGTCTGTTGTCAATTATTGCTTGCTCAATCTTAAAGGTCTTTTTCAGCTCGCCTGCATGTGCCTGACATCCACAGAAACTGTTCTTCCTCCTCATCTTCATCAGTGCAGTATTGTTCAGTGTTGTGTTCAGTGGTGAATGTGAGAGCTGTGAGTCTCTCCTGGTACAAAGGAAACAGTTTATTGACCAACATCAGTGTGTCTGATCTCAGCATCAGTCTCTCTCTACCTCTGGAGGTGGAATATCAGGATAAAAACAACTACAGCTGTGTGATCAACAACACCATCAGCAACCAGACTCAACATCTGGACATCAACAAACACTGTCAACCATGTCCAGGTACATAAAATCCACTTTGTAGTATCTTTTCACCGGAAGATTGTTAATTCAAGTCTCATACTGGCACAATATATATATATATATAAATAAATGATATAAGAATTACAGACTTTGAAATTATTCAGTGGCTAAATATTTTATACAAATCTGATAATGCAAATGTTTTAAGGCTTCCCAGTTCCTGCATTTCATGATAAAGAAGCAGCATATGAGCCATATTTACCATTGATGCATCAATCTTTTATCCAAAGACTTAAATAAATGACGTCAACAACAGCAATTAGCTTAGTAAAGTACAGTCTTTAGGTGCCATTGAATCTTGACACAGATGTTCAGTTGCATAACTGCTCGGACTTGGTTTAATTGAGCTGCTGCTTAAATAGTGTTTTTTCAGATAGATACTTTCACCCACTGTTTGTCTTTAGCCATTTCAACAGCAGACCCACAGACTCCTTTACATTCTACCTTACACTCTTCATCATGGTCTCCTTCAACTACTCCTTCTAATCATACCTCAGAAAACACGTCTCCAACTGTTCAAACTCCAACTTCTCCAAACTCTCAGCTCATCCTGATATCTGCCGCCGCTGCTGCTGGATCTCTGATCAGTGTTACAATAGTCGGGATCATCTGGATCTGCAAGAATCGCAAAAAAACTGATCAGAAAGGCAAGTGTTACCTCATGATATCATATTTGTAAAAAAAAAAAAGAATTCGTCAAACATAAGTATTTGAAAACGATATACCTGAAACAACAAAGCATTTTACAAAGGCACAAATCTGTTAATTTTTATTGTTTCAATCATTCTGTTATTATTATAGAAACAGTTCAGAAACAGACTCCTGATGATCACCGTGATGACGAGGTTACTTACGCTGCTCCAACGTTCTACAAAAAAAATGCACAAAGATCGGTAAGATCATTTATGACCAGGATCTGTGTCTTAAGCCTGTTTCACACCGCAAGCGTAAGCAGCGCGTGAGCAGCGCATGTTTTTTCGGCGTCCATGTTAACAGATTAGAGCTTTCATACCGCACGCAGAAGCAGCGCGTCAGCTCGAGGCGTGAGCGTCGCTGAAGCAGCAGTGCCGCGATAGTTTCGGTGCTCTGTCTATTTTTGCCGCGCTGCTCACGCTCAATTAAAGTGACAGTGCATTGATAATGACCAAAACACAATGAATGACAGTAAAAAGTAGCAATTTTACCCAATAAATGCGTCAATAATATCAACTGATTTTTATATAGTCAATCAAATGAACTTAAACGATTAAAAACTGCAACAAATATTTATTTAGCAAACCAAATGTAAAACAAATTTAGTATCAGTTTTGCTTAAGTTGCACACTAGTGTTGCAGGAGAGGGGAAATAGAAGTGGCAACTTTAAAACGGCTATTTAAGGCAGTTGTAGTCCATAGCGAAGTGTATTGTGGGTAGTGCAGTTCGACACTATGCTGGATGATGTGAGCTCGCTGTGTGCTGTGCAGTTGAAGCAGAGGAAGAAAGTTTTATTCGGCATTGTTTTATGTTCACTCAAGTTATTCCACCCGGGAACTGTTTGCACTATGAACCTGACAACACAAAAATAAGTAAAAGAAGGGCATGCATTGATTACTTCTGTCTGTCTCATCCTTTGCACGAGCATGAATTAACGAGCCTTTACTCTGCCGCTGGACAGTGCTGAAGCGGAGAAAGTAACACTAGTTTGATCATGTATAAATATCATTATAACTATATTGTATAGATATTATTATAACTAGGCCTACAACATCCTGACAATCAAAAACAAAATGACATGATGTCACAGGCGATTCTTCTGAGTGCACCAGACATGAATGACACTCCTCATAGAGCGTGAGAAGCATACAGTGCTGTAGGATCTTTATAATTTGTAAAATAAAGACGTGCAGGTTAAGGAAACAGCATAGGAGGAAGTTGCCGTAGGCCTTGGTGCAGATGAAAAGTAAAAAAAAAATTGTATTTATATACATAGAGAGAAATAGGTAACTAGATAGAATAGACAGAAATAGATTGATCTGTGCAGCAGCTGCCGAAGAACTGCGCGCTGCAGACGCAGCTGGTGTGAAAGGCAAATGCCTGCGTGCTGCTTCTGCTCTCCATACGCGCTGCGCATGCGCTGCTCACGCAGTGCTTTCGCTTGCGGTGTGAAACAGGCATTACTCTTATTAGTAAATCTGATGTTTTTGTCCTGTGATTTCTTTTTCTTCCTTCCTTAATAATACCTGAAATACAGCTATTATATACAAAATATGTAGATGTGTGTGTGAAATTATATAAAATTAGATCATGTAAGCATGTAAAATTACAAAATATGTAGTTTCTTTGTGAAATCCTACAAGAAACTCTGCGTGATTCTGTTAAAACCCACAAAATATGGTGTGCTTCAAAAGTTTAAATGTCAGCAAGAAGAAAGAAAGAATGTTGAAGTCAACTCTGTGGAAAAACCCTGCAGCACAGATGGTTAACATAAAACGGGAAGTACACTGGAGCTTAGTGTTAGAAAAAAACTTTGGTGTGACATGATACCAGTTATGCTGACAAGATTATGTTTAAGAACACAAAGTTTTTGCGCAAACTTAAGGTCAAATAAGTTCAGTTCCATGTTAGAGGGATGAATCAATAGGAGGAAGCTGAAGAAGTAGAATCCCAAGGAGGAGGTGGGATGACAATCAACAAAGTTAGACCCAGAGGTTTGAGAGAGCCCAGTGAAGCCAGTTGGATGATGGACGACAGTGAAGACAAGGGAGCATAAGCTGCTTTTCTACTGCAGCGGTAGTTTGACATAGTTTGGCTCACTTCGATTTGGATTTGTTTTGCTCGGTTTTCATTTCTACTGCAGTCAAGTAGCTATAGTTCTCGCCTAAAGAGTGGGAGGTTGCCACTTGATCATACCATGCCATGTAAAAGCATCTATAGACCCAAGGCAGAGGCAATGAGTCGGAGGACCAAGGCACAGATGGGTTTTGAGGTTGAGACAGTTGTGTTTTGTTCCTCGTCTTTCAATCAGCAGTCGAGTTAGTGGGTCTTGATTTCAATAGGTGGATTTATTGTCAAACAATAAAAACGAGAGGCTAACAGATAAACAACAGTCTCTACACAAACCCCTGCCTCTCTGTGTCTATGGTCTTGCTTTCAAACATCCAGTTTCACCTCCCCGTGTTTTACTCAGAATACATTTAGGGTACTGTGAAATTTCTCATCTCTCTGCCTTTCTAGCTCTATTCTTGACTCTCTGCCCTTCTAGCTCTGTTCTTGACTCTCTGCCCTTCTAGCTCTGTTCTTGGCTCTCTGCCCTTCTAGCTCTATTCTTGGCTCTCTGCCCTTCTCGCTCAGGTATATTCTTGGCTGAGCTGAGATACTGACAGGAAACATCAGAAGTGGAGTTTTGATCTAGTGTCAGAAAAACAGAAAAACTTAAACCTATGAAAGGGTCCACCTAGTTAGTTCAATGTTGGTGTCTACTGTTGGATGAAGGTTTACAATCTTTCCAGTGTACAATGCAGTTTTAGTTTAAATTAAACTAAATTACCAGCTAGCTCTCCGCAGCTCTCACATGGTCACCCACCAAAAGCTAAGCAGGGCTGCACGTGGTTAATATCTGGATGGTTGCTGCCGGAGGAACAAAGCTAGGTTGCTGCTGGAAGAGGTGTAAGTGAGACCAGAAGGGAGCGCTCAACCTGCAGTCTGTGTGGTTCCTAATGCCCCAGTATATTGATGGGGACTCTGTACTGTTCACCACCATTGTCAGATGAGATATTAAACGAAGGTCCTGACTCTCTGTGCTCATTTAAAAAATCCCAGAATGTCCTTTGAAAAGAGTAGGGGTGTACCTCGATATCCTGGCCAAATTTGCCCAATGGCCTCTGTCAATCTTGGGCGCCTAACCATCCCCATATCATAATTGGCTTCTTCACTCTGTCTCCTCTCCACCAATATGATGGTGTGTGATGTGCAATATGGCACAATATGGCGGCTATCACATTATCAGACTGCAGACTGGTGGTGGTGGAGGAGATTCCCTCCTACACCGGTGAATGATGTTTGATTATTTTATTCAATCTGATTTCTGTATTTTACACTCTCTCATTTGGATTCCTTCAACAAAGTCTTGTACTAGCCAAGTATACAACCTCTAAATCACAAGCATATCTGTCTTGGTCATTAGCCAGTAGTGTTGTCACGATATTGGAAATTCTAACTTCGATATGATACCTTGAAAAATATCAATATTCAATGGCATTTTCAATACTACTGCAAATGGGATACTGCATACCTGACTTCAATATTTTATATAATATGGAGCAGGAATGCCTCATTTCATGGGCTGACCGAGTTACAGAATCCCGCCTTGAGCTTCTTGAACCTCTTGAACTTTTTCCTTAAATTATCAGACCATGACATCTCCTTCAGGAAGGAGTGTAAGAAACAACAATAGGAATTTACATAGAGTGGAATGTTAGATATGAAGACTTCTTCCTCTTTCTTCCTAACAAATGGTCATTTGAATAGAAGTCCAGAAAAGGGGTTACACCCTTAGCAGTGGGCCAAAAGACACCAGAAGTTATAAATCTTTTATTTTGATTGTTTATCTCTGAGGGATTGAGACCCTTGCAGTCGCTCAAGTCATTTCAAATGACATCAAACGTGATGTATTAATTCACTTGCATTGATACAGATAATTCTTATACTTTGATTTGACCCTTCTGTGTGAGCTGAGTGGAGACTAGAGCGGGTAAAGGGAAGGAAGTGTGGGAGAAATGTCAAATAAAAACAAAGGAAAGTAAGGGAAGAAGCTTTCCTGCTCTATTCTCACTCCATGTGGTGTGGAGGCAATTGTTTATGTGTTAAAATACCATGCTTATGTTGTCAATAAGTAGAGACATATAAGTGTGTGACTTATATTTTTGACTCAAACTCTACACTGGCAATGAACTGGAACAAACACAGGAAGTTAAAGGGTTGGTTTATAAAACTTGAAAATGAGATCATCTTACGCGGACCCTTGACCACTTAAATTTGACCGAGGAAGGAAATGTGCTTCATATGTCCACTCCAGAACCTACATGTCCCAGAATGCAATGCGACAGTGTAGCTTCCAAGTGCTTAAGGGTTTAGGGCATTAAATGTTCCGCCAGTAGTGGACACCTGTGTAGCTTAATCAATGACATACATCCGAGTCAACAAGCAGGAGGGAAGTTGGCGAGCGAAGGGCATAAAAAATTAAACTGGTATGCAACCAATGTCTGCCAGAGGATGGAAGGAGCCTATTGAATAATAGTGGGACAGTCGTGAAGAGTAGTGAACTGACAAACTTCATGGCTAATCACAATCATACAGTATCTGTTGAGCACATAAACACAATTGCCAATCGGTGGTGTTTAAGAACGCGCTCAATAGTGCTCCTGCTCTCCTACTTTGGAGACATTTCAAAGATCACTACTCACTTTATTTTCTTTGGCTTTTAATCATGTGTTGTAACCCAGGTAGCAAAGAATTCTGGTATAAATCTGGCACAGCAGGCATTCATCCGGGACATACAGCATGTGGGCCAAACATGGCCCTGGTTTGGCAGAGGTGGCACCGTCTTTAAGGCGGCACACAATACTTGGGCCAGATGTAAAATGTAGTATTTGGCCCAGATGTTAATAATTGATATGTGGGCCATGCAAGTTTGGCCTATATCTTGACCCACATTTAAAATACATTTTTAGCACACCTAAAGCGCAATGGTTCATGGGTTTATCAATTTCATTGTAGTTGTGACACACCAACATATCTCGCCCAGTTCAGGCGCACTTATGGGTTATTAACTTGGCCCAGATATGGTCCAAGTTCGACCCTTGTCTGGAAGCCAAACTTGGTCCAGTCATGTACCATAATTCACTGCAGCATGTGGGCCAAGCAAAAGCTGATTGTGTGGGCCAGAGAAATTTCGCTATGTGGGAAGTTTATGTATTTGCGCTGCTTTCTTGTTTGTATGCATGTTGTGGTTCTATGTACAGCACTCTGGTACCCATTGTAGTTGATTGCAAGGGCTCTAGAAAAAAAAATTGCATTACATCAAGTTGGTCAAATGTTAGTGGGAAATTTATGTTTTTAAAATTTCAGTACCAACTGACAACCCTAAACCACAAGGAGCTGGTAACTCTCTACATTTGTGCTCCTAAAAAATGTAATCTATTTTTCACCTTAAATTTCATGCTGAAGATTTCACACCTAAATTAAAATCATGTTCAGTCATACATTGTTATCTAAGCAATACGCACAAAATAAGGAACTTCATTGTGCTTCATTGGATCACGATGAATGAGCTGTCTGGCAGCTTATAAAGGAAGTGCTCTTTGCATGCTTTCTATGCTACATGTAGACCGTTAAAAATTTGAATAATAGTTTTTCTTTAACATTCTTAACTAGACTAGACATTACTCAACTCATGGTTGACTCTTTTGCATGCTTCTCTTTGTGTCTTGTGTTTTCCGACAGGAGGATGAGGTGGTGTATGCAGGCATCGTCACAAGACGCTGATGATTAACAGTCAGTACTGTTTACATTAATGTTTAAAAAAAACAGACATGGCAACAAAACTATTAAATGCGCAAAAGTGATGTTGTATTTGCCTAATGTTTAAAAAGAAACTTTTAAAAAGCATCACTGATAGTCACTCGGAACATCTGTGTTGCATTTATTTACTTTTTTTTTTTTTTAATTTGTGTGCATATAAGTTTTCGAAAAACAACTGTGAAATGACTCAAAATATTCATTATCAAAGTCAAGCCTGAATAAATTTAATGCTAAATTAATTATCAGTATTTTCAAAGTGTGCTACACGAATCGATCTCACAAGAAATACAGGATAACTACTACTATTCAAAATGCTGAATTTGTATGATGTAAATCTTATTTTTTAAAAAAAGATCTTTAGAAAATGTAATACTGAAAGATCACCCCTTAACACAATCGCTAATGGGGTCTAAACAGGTCATACAGGAAAAAATATACAAACGAGACTAAACGTAAATGATACATATGTACTTACCAAAAAAACTACACTGTAAAACCCAAAAAGTTAAGGAAACTCAAACCATTTGAGGAAACCGATTGCAACAAACCATTTAAGTTAAAAAACTAATCCTAATGAGTACTTAATTACTTAATTCACTTGAGTAAACGAAGCAATTTGAGCACTGTAAACCCAATAAATGAAGAGAACTCAAACCAACTGAGTACTGTAAAAGCCAATAAGTTAAGGCAACTCAAACTGTTTGAGAAAACCGATTGCTACAAACCATTTGAGTTAAAAAAAAAAAAAAATAATCTATATGAGTACTGTGAACTTACTCCATTTAAGTTGAAGAGGTATTTAATTAACTCATTACCTTCAACACTGAGTTCAAAACTCTTTTCACATGAGTAGAATTAACTTTCAGTAAACTGAGTTAACTACACTCATTTCATTTGATAAAAAGTTGACTTTTGGGTTTTAGTCAAAACCTGATGTCCCTTACTTTGCTCAATCGCAAACTATATTAACAGTAATGCCACAATGAAAACTAATACATGAACAAATAAACAATATAATGTGATATAATATAGTATAATATAATATAAAACTAAACTTTGCCCCATACTGTGACTACTGTTAGCGTTCACACGGGAACGACTCAAATATTCACCATAAGCATTTATTTTTAGCTGGGGGATTTTAGTTTTGCATTTCTTAGTTTTTGCACTTCCTTTAATTGCGCTCTTCATTTCTATTTAAATACAAAAAAAATACTTAACTGCTTGTAACTTCCTGAAACTGTACATAGACTATTTCTGTCACTGATTGCTTTTATTTGTTATGTAGAAACATGCATTTTCTGTAAAAATTAATAGATAAAAAATAAAAAAGATATTTATAATGAAAAGATCAATGTTATTTATCTGTTAGTGTAAATGTAAATTAAAACCACGTATAAAAATGAGCAATAAAATCTCCAGACCTTTTATTATATACTGTATACAGTTAAAGTCAGAATTATTAGCCCCCCTTTGAATTGATGTTAAACAGTGCAAGGAAATGTTCAGTGTGTCTGATAATATTTTTTCTTCGGGAGAAAGTCTTATTTGTTCTATTTTGGCTAGAATGTAAGTTTAATTTTATTTTTTTTTTAAAAACATTTTAAGGTCAATATTATTAGCCCCTTTAAGCAATTTTTTTTTCCGATAGTCTACAGAAAGAACCATCGTTATACAATGACTTGCCTAATTACCCTAACCTGCCTAGTTAACCTAATTAACCTAGTTTAGCCTTTAAATGTCACTTTAAGCTGTATAGAAGTGTCTTGAAAAATATCTAGTCAAATATTATTTACTGTCATCATGGCAAAGATAAAACAAATCAGTTATTAGAGATGAGTTATTAAAACTATTATGATAAGAAATGTGTTGAAAAAATCTTCTCTTCGTTAAACAGAAACTGGGAAAAAATAAACAGGGGTGCTAATAATTCAGGGGGGCTAATAATTTTGACTTTCAACTGTATATAATATATCAGCTGCAAACAGATGTGTTTAATGTGTTCTTTTAGTGTTGCACAAAGCCTCGTTTTTCGATCTGGAAAGAAATGTGGTTTGGGTAGATGCTAGCAGGACAAACAGCTTGAGACTGTGGCTTTTACTGGCCGTTGTGGTTAATGTGCAATAGTGTGTGCATGTCTTAGCGTGTTAACATATAAAGTGTGTAACTGCCAGTGTGTTTGTGTTAAAATTTACACAATCTTACTTCCTCTTTACCCGAAACACTTTTACTGAAAAACATGCAGAATTTTATGAATATTTTATAAATGTTTACATTTTCCCCCCATAAAACCCTTAATAATAAATATCACTGTGCCGTCTTATAATGCGAGTGTAAAAATATAGCACACAGCACTCTTTATTTGTATAGAAAATAAAAGTTTGATGTTCAGCTGAATATTGTTTGCTTCTCTCTCATGTCCACAGTTTGCATACTAATGAAGTCACACTCCTGATAAGAAGTGTTAGTTTCACTTAATATGCAAAGTATTTCTGAGAAGTTTTCTCTGATAATATTAATAATTTCACACTTCGGTCAGTCTATGTTTAATATTAAGGTGACGAATGAAGTTGGCTTGTAAAGATGAAATCATTTAACCCTTGTGCATCTTTATGAACATTGTTGTATTTTATCTTTCTTTAGTTTCAAATAATTGTTCCTTAATTAAAACAAACTGCACAAACATTAAAAAAGGTGTGTTTTTATTTAAACTTTAATATTTCACCCTTATTTGCACGAAGTATAAAATATAATTACACTCAAGAGAATTAAGTCCACACTGAAACCCTATAAAATGGAAATATTTTATCCGTGACATTTAAAATTACAATTCTGTCATCATTTACTCATCCTCCACTTGTCACAAACCTGTTTGCTGTTCTTTCCTCTGACTACAAAAGAAGATATTTTTTTAAATGTTGGAAACCTGTATTCATTGACTGCCATAGTATTTTTTCCAGAGCAGCCACTGGCTCAGGGGTTTGCACTGTCACCTCACAGCAAGAAGGTCACTGGTTCGAGTCTCGGCTGGGCCAGATGGCATTTCTGTGTGGAGTTCAACCCTGTGTTGGGGTGGGTTTCCTCCGGGTGCTCTGGACAGTCAAAAGACATGCGCTATAGGTCAATTGGATGATCTAAATTGGCTGTAGTGTATGAGTGTGCATGTAAGTGTGTATGGGAGTTTCCAAGTACTGGGTTGCAGATGGCAGGGCATTCGCTGCGTAAAACATATGCTGGAATAGTTGGCAGTTCATTCCGCTGTGGTGACCCCTGATGAATAGGTGACTAAGGTAAAGGAAAATGAATGAATGAATATTTTTTTCTCACTCTGGAAGTCAATGGTTACAGGTTTCCAGCATTCTTCAAAATATCTTATTTTGTGTTCAACAGAACAAAGAAACTCCAAAAAAAAAATGTTTAACCAGATGAGGGTGCATAAATGGTGAATAAATTAAATTTTTGGGTAAACTATGCCTTTTTGGCACATTTTTCAAATTTAGTTTGTTGAATATTTTTGCCCCTATTTTCACTTAACTAATATAAAACTGTAATGCACTCAAATATTAGCTGTGCGTTTATTCAAAAATAACGGCAGAGCTAAAGGGGGTCGCACACCAGAAGCGCCACTCAGCGACGCGCCATGCATTTTAGAATTCTAAACATAGGTTTCTATCAGGGTACGTACACCGGCGCCGCCCAGCCACGACTCAGGAAACTGTTCATATAAGTCTGCTGCATCACAGAGCACCATCTGAATAGTTTCATTGAAAATTTACCATGCAAATGTGCGATACTTTTAACTGTCATGTGGTAAATCAACGCATTTGATTTATTAAAAAAAAAAAATCTACTCGTTTTAATATTTAATTTTTAGAGATATTGTCTTTCTGTCCTTAATTTATCATTTGCTGATTATTTTATTAATTTGATGATGGTAATATATTAAATAGGCTATTTTAAATACATATCTAAAATGCTTTGGCATTCAAGTTTGAACTTGAAAGATAGAGAGAAGCAGATTTTACCTGTCAGTGCACATGGCTCCTGAATAGCATAAAAAGTATTTCTTTTTTTTTTCTTTTTTTTTTTTTTTTACTTCAACCCATTGAAAAAAAAAGTGTAAAACCGTGTCATAATAAATATAATTATTAAAAAAGTATCTTTTGTTTGTCGCATATAGTTTACTATTTGTGATGTGGGTAAATGGTGTGTTTCAATCCGTCCACCACCGCAAGTATATTTCAAACCTGAGGGAAGCACTGCTTTTATTAACTTTTATTTTTTGTTAGAAGTATTTTTGTCCTGTATCAAGTGCAATGTATTGAATAGGTCTGTGCTGTTTTATGTGATGCTGTAAAATCGATAAGCTAAAATGTTTTTTTTATATATATATATAGAAATGTGTATGTGTGCTTTGTTGAACTAATTAATAGTAGCAATAATAATGCCATTGGATTCATGTTTTTTTTTTTCTAATCACTCAATCCAAGACTTAAAAATGATCCTGTAATAATAATAATAATAATAATAATAATAGTGAAATGTAAATCCAATTCTAAAAGTTTTGTTGTTGTTGCTTGTTTACCTTTATATAAAATGATGGAACATAATACTTTTGGATCAGATTTTTAAATGAACATGTCTGTGTTCTATGGGTCTGTATTACAATGTTAATAAAATAATAAAGTGATGATTTAAATTTGTTTTGGTTGATTTTGTACAGTTTTTATCTACATTAATAATATTTTAATTGGCACAACTATTTTTATCATGGCGTCAAGGTGGCACAGTGGGTAGCACGATCGCCTCACAGCAAGAAGGTTGCTGGTTCGAGCCTCAGCTGGGTCAGTTGGCATTTCTGTGTGGAGTTTGCATGTTCTCCCTGTGTTCGCGTGGGTTTCTTCCGGGTGCTCCGGTTTCTCCCACAAGTCCAAAGACATGCGCTACAGGTGAATTGGATAAGCTAAATTGGCCGTAGTGTGTGTGTGTGTGTGTGTGTGTGTGTGAAAGAGTGTGTATGGGTGTTTCCCAGTGTTGGGTTGCAGCTGGAAGGGCATCTGCTGTGTTAAACATATGCTGGATAAGTTTGGCGGTTCATTCCGCTGTAGCGACCCCTGATTAATAAAGGGACTAAGCCGAAAATGAATGAATGAAAGTCGTTTTATCAGATGTACTTTTTCCACTTTTTTTTTTTTTAAATAGCACTTGCAGCGCAGAAAACAGAGAAGTCTCTTACTGAAAAAACCCCAACAACATCTAAGTTAAGAGAATAAACAGGAAATCTTTGACTTTATTTTGATGGTCGCTATTGCACATTTTGCACATTAATTCATATTTGAGTATTAGCAGACCGTCTGTTTAATATCTGCTGGTACTGCTCCTTCAGCAGACATTTAACTGACTATGAGTAACTTTGCAGGTACCTGTCAACTTACACAAACCCTATAACCCCAACCTAAGAGTCTACTTGTATTCTAATGAGAATTAGTTGGCATGTAGCAATGTAACTTAAATCCAACAAAATGTGTTAAAGGGACTATCGAAACAAAGTGTGACCAAAAATATTAGTATCCATAAACAGAAAATATGGTAAAATATGATTTTCTCAAATTGTGCAGGCCCGTAGCCAGGGGGGTTTAGGTGGTTCGGAAGACCCACCCCTCACAGACAAAGCTCCAGAATTTGTCCCATACATGAGCTCATTTGTCCTATTTTGACTGCCATTCCATCATACAGATAAAATAACTAATTGAAAAAGGTTTTAAGGCCAAGTGGAACCCTCTCTTGGCTGTCGCTTCAGAGCGACTTCGGCTTATCAGTTTTGGTTAATGCTAACAAATATTTTTCATGAGTCCAACATCCAGCTGTGCAAAAAAAAAAAACATACAATCTGACATAAGTGAAGTCATCTTTCACTACAGTATTGTTATTAAATAAGGAAAACATTTTACAAGTAACTTTTATCCTAAATCTTGGACCTTATTCTTGAAACCAAAAATGACCAATTAAAAGGTGTGAAGCACCAGAAGCCGCCCATATTAAAATTCACTTAAATACTATTTTGGCAATTGTTGTTATCCATGAATTTTCAAATGTACTTTTTTACAAGAAAGGCTAGAAAAAATGTGAAGCTCAATGTTATTATTATTATTACAAGTGCTTAAAATGTCAATAAAAAAAGTCACAAAAAAATATTTAAATCTCAAAATTAAATAGAAAATTAGGGGTATAGCTGAAAAAATGAACCCCATTCACCAGGCTGGCTACAGGCCTGTTGTGAAATTACAGTAGGCTAGTAAAAACATGGGCCAACTAGGCCATGCTATAACCACCCTGGCTCCTGATGTGAATGTGTTAGACTAGCACTCTTAAGACTAGCACTAGCAAAAATACCCTATTTTTATCAGATCCCTGTAGCAGTTTCCTATTTGAATGTGAACAAATATTCAAAAAATAAAAAGCTGATAACACACAGGCTACTTTAAATTAGTTTTGGAGTATATCCGTGCCTTAAATGCTACTAGAGTCATTCACAACATGTCCAAATTAAAAATCAAATGGCGGACAAAAGGATACATTTGTAACTCTGTGTTTAAATGGGATATATGCGTCAAGTGAATATTTAAGAATTAGATTTGGTTTTGAGTCTAATAAATGTATGTTTTGTGACGATATTGAAACAACAGATCATTTGTTTTTTTCACTGCATGTTTGTGGATGCATTATGGTCAGATGTTTATGATTGACTTTACCCAAAGATTCCGCACTTCAGGATCTTTAATGGGAATGACGTAATTTATGGACTTGTAATGGACAGTAATGAAGATGTCTTCCTAATCAGCAACATTCTTATGCTTGAAAAAATTCATTCATTTTCTTTTCGGCTTAGTCTCTTTATTAATCTGGGGTCGCCACACGGAATTAACCACCAACTTATGCAGCATATTTTTTACGCAGTGGATGCCCTTCCAGCTGCAACCCATCACTGGGAAACATCCATACACACTCATACACTATGGACAATTTAGCTTATTCAATTCACCTATACCACATGTCTTTGGACTTGTGGGGGAAACCGGAGCACCCGGAGGAAACCCAGGTGAACACGGGGAGAACATGCAAACTCCACACACACTGAAAAAAATGATGTCTGCAAAGCTGTTGCAAAAAAATTTATTTTTGTTGAATTTCAACAAATTAAATTTAATAAAATTCAACTTAATTTGTTTAAATTCAGCCCAAATAAATTGTTTACAGCCACTTAACGTAAAAAAATTGAGTAAATCCAAGGAATCATCTCTGAATGACTTTTTTTCAGTGCAGAAACGCCAACTGACCCAGCCGAGGCTCGAACCAGCGACCTTCTTGCTGCGTGAGGCAAACGTGCTACCCACTGCGCCACCGTGCAGCCTGCTTGAAAAAGTTTACATGCATAAATCAAAATATTTGAAGGTGAAACCAATGTTTTGTGCTTTTATAATGAGATTCTTTCATATATAAAATCCCTTAAGATAATGAAAACAAAAGATGCAATTAATCTGTCTTTGATAGAAAAGTATAAATTACAGGAAAACCCCTAGTCCTTATTATTTATTTATTTATTATATTTAGTTATGTACAGAGATGTATAGTAACGAAGTAGAACTACTTCACTACTGTACTTAAGTACTAAAAGGCTGTATCTGTACTCTACTGGACTATTGTTTTTTTCTCCTACTTCAACTTTTACTTCAGTACATATTTTCGATGAGCTTAATACTTTTACTCCAGTAGATTTTTTATGTGTTGCATAGTTACTCGTTACAATTATAAAAATGTTACGAATCAATCATTCATTGATCAGACGATCAAAGAAGACAGTGCTGCCTGCCTGCATTGAGAGCACTTTAGTTTGTTTTAGACATGGAAAACCCAGAAATTCCACCTTCAACTCCTTCACTTTCAACTGTTCGTGGCGATGAGGAAAAAGACCACCCATGACCCTATTTAGAGTCAATGTTTGCATTTGTCGGAGTGAAAGACAGTTCATATAGAATGAAGTGCATAAAAATAATATAATACACAAAACAGCAGTTTGAGCTATCCATAAGAGATAGATAAGTTAACTACCGTTAGCTACCCGTGGTTCATATCATGCTGCAATGTTCACATAACGTTAACTGTCTATCATAAAGGCTGTCACGCTGAATGGTGTTTTTGACCCATCATATATATATATATATATATATATATATATATATATATATATATATATATATATATATATATATATATATATATATATATATATATATATATATATATATTTATTTATTTATATTATAAATCGTAAACCATGGTTCTTTTTGTTCTGCTTAATTTTGTGCCCCCAAATGATATTTAAAATAAACAAAACAATATGTCTTTTGCCTGCTTTTTTAAAAATAACTACATAATGCAATACTTGTACTTTTACTTTCAGTACTTGAGTAGTACATTTTAGAATAAACTACTTGCAATACTTAAGTACAAAAAAATGTTGAATACTTTAGTACTTCCACTTAAGTATTGTGCTTAAAGAGCACTTCAACTTCTACTCAAGTCACTTTTTTGATATAGCACTTGTACTTTTACTTAAGTCTGGGTCTCTAGTACTTTATACATCTCTGGTTATGTATTATCTTATCATTATTTTATGTAACATATTATGTAGGTAATTTGTTCTTGTACCTGTTTCCTTTGTAATGTAAATGTATTGATAATGCTAAGTTGTTCTACAGCACTATATGTTCAATAAAATAAAGCCTCTGGGTTCAAATTACTGTAGAGATTCACTTAATTTAATATTTTAGCATATGATCCGTGTAAAGCATCGTTTTGTTAGTGAAGGCTCTCCGGATGATTCAATGAGGCACAACTGAATGAATCTTTTAGGCTGAATCGCGAATCGATTCAACCAGTTCTGCTAGTCCATGCTGTAAAAACAGAATCCAATTCATTTATAAGAATCGACTCATAAGCTTCATCGGGGGTTCAGTCAGTCAGACTAGCAGCCTTTAAAATAAAAACACTGGGCACAACTGTCGAAATACAGACTATACAACAATGGATTAAAACAACTTGACTAATCAAACTCTTCATTAATTCCCTCTGTGCCTCTACTTCTGAATAAGTTCGGCCACAATCTAACAATGTTTAGGTGTTTCTAAAGTGTTTTCCATAGGTCTAATGCTAAAAATAGAGTAGGCTAGCCTGTGCGTGTTTTGAATTGATAACATATCGCTACATCAATATTTAGGGGAACTGACCTCGATGTTAACGTAAAAACGTCACGCTTTTTGGATACGAAACTGCAGAACAAGTGTATGGAATTCAACCAGTACTTCAAATTAAAAACATGTTTCAAGCTAGCCATAGCTTCCGAATTGTTGAACCGTAAAAGAGCCTGAATGAACTCGCTCACCTCCTGATGACGTCAGTGCCGGATACACACTTCCTGAGGCGTTGAGTCTGCACGGCTTTATTGATATGTACTAGGGTGTTCTGTGTGTTTACTGGTGCTTGGTTACTAATAAGAAAACTACAATTGTTCGAGTTCCTGCGTACATTTTGCCATGTTTTTATCTGTTTTATAGCTGTTGGTTTGAGCGGAAGTACAACTTTGACGTCAGCGAGATGCGCGTGAACCTGGCGTGAACATGATATCAAGCGAAGATGGCGGCATATGGTCACAATCACAATCAACGAGAATAAATTATATCTGTAATCGGAGATTATTTTACTACGGGAGATTAGAGTATTACTACCAATGATTACTACTCTGAAACTCACGCCTAACTTGGATCACGTGTGTGGCACCTCAGCCAATAATATTTGCCTCCATATCCATACTTTTTTATTTATGTATATTTCAAATGCTTTATCGCGAATCAACATGCAAAGTAACAATAACAGCAAATAAATCAATCAATATAAAAAAATACAAATAGAGGGGAGCTGAAAATCAATTTTTTTTATTGTGGCCAATTATACAACGTATTTGGTCATTCTAATGGATTTCGACCATCGACATTTTGATGTGATGCTTCCAAAGCATAATTTAATCAAATTAAAAACTTTATATTTTATCTTCTAAGAGTTCTTCATATTTAGCTTTAAATCTATTAATCTGTTTGCTCTTTGCCTTATGCAAAACAACAACAAAAAACGATGCTGACTAAAAATTTACTAAGATATATGACAGCATCTAGGCTATGTTTTTCTGGTGTTTAGAAGTGCTTCAATTTCTAAGACCCAAAACCGCTTTGGATAAAAACGTCTGGTAAATAAATAAGTGTAAATGTACTGCATTACTAGAGCGCCATCTTGTGTCCAAACCAGGGATACATTCGAGTTTCATAGCACAACGCATATTTAGATGATCCATTGGCTGATTGTCACTCAGCGTAGGATTATCTAAAAAAAATTACAGTGCAATCAAACAAAAGTAATTTGGTCTGTTTTAGCTAATTAAATCTATCAAACAGTACTTCACTAATCACTTGCACAAAGTACAGTTTATGTAACTCAACATTTGTAGATCAGCGGTCTGCTTGTAACTCTAAGGCCCAGTTTCACAAACCAGGTTTAGCTTAAGCCAGGACTAGACCTTAGTTAAATTAGGCTATTTAAGCCACATTTATAAAAATGGCCTTAGAAAAATACATTACTGGTGTGCACCTGGAGACAAAAAAAAATGACACTGACATGTTTTAAGACCTGTCAATGCAAGTTATTTTCAGTTAAGACCGCTCAAACATACAATTTAATCCAAGACTAGCCTTAAACTTTGTTTGTGAAACCGGGGGTAAAAGTATTAAGTAAGTATTAAATATCATTTCGAATCTCTATCAATGTCTCTCAATGTCTTAACATCTGGTAACAATATTGTATATTCCTATATCTCTGCAAGTGAACTGGCTAAAATCAAATATATATATATATATATATATATATATATATATATATATATATATATATATATATATATATATATATATATATATATATATATATATATATATATATATATATATATATATATATATATATATATATATATAAATATTTATGATACATGTTTTTATGCTTTTAATTTGCATTGTGACCTTGACTTCTCCTTCAACAATTTTTGACTTGTAGAATATTTTAATATTTTCAAGTCATGTTCTCTGAGTTTGTCTTGTAAATTATAGTACAAAAACTGACCAATGAGCTGCTAGTTTCTCTGTTATTGTATGGACCAATTGTTGCTTAACCAAAGGTTTAACAGATATAAGAACAGCAGAAAACAGTTTGGGGAACTTTAGTGACTTTACTAGCCATTGTTCTTCTGAATAAATTTCTTTTATTGTAAAACAAAGAGGGGGAAAGTGTGTATATATTCACATTTAGCATGTTCAATTCAACCAGCAATAAAATTTTACTAGTTTTTATTCAAACCGTAATACGCATATGAGGAAAATATTAAATGAGACAATTCGAATCGAATATTAGCTAAATTATCATAGGCTATTTGTTACACCACCAGCATCAAGTGTAAGCCATGAAGAAGTGTTAGTACAGCAAAATACATGTGGTATAAAACTAGGAACAAAGCAATTGATGAAGTGAAGGGAAAAAAACCTTGAGAGAAACGAGAAACCAGGCTCTGTTGGGTATGACCATTGTTCTTCTGGCCACACATCCTGTGTGGAGCTGCAGTCTAGGCAGAGAAGGAGTCTAGGTGGAGGCTGGAGAATGCTGAACATCCATCGTGGAGAACTGCAGGTGTGAGTAGGTCACCGGTGGGAGGTCAGGCTGGCCCACAGAATTAATGCGGGGACTCGTTTGTCACTGTGGTCTTTCAGGAATCAGTCTGATGCACTCCATTCCTCCATGACCACCATAGCATCAGCTCAGGATACGGCCTGGTCCAGGATTATGGAGACCTTGGCATCATTTCTTCCCAGGTTTAGTATCGCAGCAATAGTGCTTCATATTCTCTAGGAGCCCAGGAGGAAATAGAGAATAAAAAAAATAATTAGCGTAGCTGCTGTTCATAGTCTATTTAAACGAGATGCAAAAATAAAGTGCTGTAAATGAAAATAGTAGTTATAAAAACAAACATGTAAAGAATATGAGTGTTTATAACAAAATATCTAGTGCATTAGGACAGGAGGAGTGTGTCCTACAGGTGGTTGTCAAGCCTGCTCACCATCGTGGAGCACATTCATGCATCATATCGTTATGCTAGGCATTGAGTGTATGCTTTACTAACTTTAGATTAACATCTAAAAAGAAAAACTTTATTTTAATTTCATGGGACCTTTAATAAAGGCATAATACATCAAGAGGGTTTATGTGCTGAAATTCACATTAAAATTTGAACAACGCAATCATAAGTCCTAGGTACTCGGAAAGTAAGTGAAAATTAAAAAGCCTATATTAACATGTGTTTTGGGCACCGCACCAAAACACTCAAAATATTTTGCTGCTTGTTCAAACTACCTATTTAAAATGAGCTGAATCAACACAATTCTTGTGGCTTTTAAAAAAAAAAAAAACTAAATTTTTTATGTCCAGTCCACCTAAATTTGTAAATACAATTAGGTTAGCTTAATCGATTTGTGTTGGGACAACATGAAGGAATTACATGGAACCCTGCATTTTTTATACAGTGTACATTTTGGCAAAACTTGCCTTCTTCAGAGTGACTCTGGTTAATAAAGCCTTTTTATTTATATTTTTACCTTACTTATCCTTACTGACTTAAGGTTAATACCATTGTTTGTCTTTTTGAATCCCTTATCCAAAGAGCACCAACACATTAATTACCCCTGGAGCACTTTTTCTTTGATTTTGGATTTGCATATTAAATCTGTTTTATTTGAATTGTGTAAAATATCTTAGTAAGGCTTCTGTGCATGTTATATACAGTTGAAGTCAGAATTATTAGCCCTCCTTCGATTTTATTTTCACTTTTTTAAATATTTCCTAAATTATGTTTAACAGAGCAAGGAAATTTTCACAGTATGTCTGATAATATTTTTTTCTTCTGGAGGAAGTCTTATTTGTTTTATTTCGGCTAGAATAAAAGCAGTTTTTAATTTTTTAAAAACCATTTTAAGGTCAATATTATTAGCCCCTTCAAACTAAATTTTTTTCTCGACTGTCTACAGAACAAACCATCGTTATACAATAACTTGCCTAATTACCCTAACCTGCCTAGTTAACCTAATTAACCTAGTTAAGCCTTTAAATGTCACTTTAAGCTGTATAGAAGTGTCTTGAAAAATATCTAGTAAAATTTTATTTACTGTCTTCATGGCAAAGATAAAATAATCAGTTATTAGAAATTAGTTATTAAAACTATTTTGTGTTGAAAAAAAAGCTTCTCTCCCTTATACAGAAATTGGGGGAAAAAAATAACAGGGGGGCTAATAATTGTGACTTCAACTGTACATATTAAAATGGGGAAAATCGTTGTATGAATGCTGTAATATGTAATATATATATATATATATACATATATATATATATATATATATATATATATATATATATATATATATATATATATATATATATATATATATTATTAATGTTAGGGTAACAATAACAGCATCATACAAATTTGTTACATAGATTGTACATGGGTTTTACAGAGAAGTAGAGCATCAAATAATCATAAAAATCATAAAAAATATTCAGGAAAAAAACAAAAAACAAAACAACAAATAATATAAAATCATGTGTTAAGAAAATTAATAAAGGAAAATAAGTTTTAATAGCTTTAAGATTTTTAGAGGAAGCAATACCTCTAATGTACTGTTGAAGTTTCTTTTCAAAAACAATAAAGCAAGGCCTATACGTTGAGAGAATTTACAGCGGTGTATATGGCATTTTTGCAAGAATTAAAAGGAGATTAATAGTGAAATATTCCTTACTTTTATCATCAGGGGTGTTGGAAAAACCCAACAGGATATCCTTAAAACATAACAAGAATCCCGGTAGTATTTTGCGATGAATAACCAAAGATAGTTCAATCCAAAAGCATTGTGTATGAGGGCAATTCCGAAAAATATGATCAGCAGTTTCACTGGGTACAGTACAGAACGAGCAGCATGTATCTAAAGCCGACTTGAATCTTTTCATAAATGTCTTTGCTAGGTGAAATCTGTGTAACAGTTTAAATTAAATTTCTCTAACTTGTAATATTTAAAGTAGTTTCTGTTAAAATGCGTGAAGCAATCATATGACTATCAGGAACAACCCAGCATCTCATTTCACAGGACTGTGCTGTTCTCGCTCTCTGCAGTGTGCAGCACAGGGATGCAGACCTGGTGCATCTGTAAGCTGAGCCGCGCACACCCAACAAGCCTCAGTGACGTCGCTTGCTCTATTGAGCGCAGTGTGTCCGGCAGACAGTCTCAGCTTGCATAAGGCTGCATCCAGATAATATTTGAGACCCCCATCTACATATGGAAAAATTAAACCTTCACTTTCGTTTTCATTTGTCGATATCTTTATCTCAGAATCTACAGTAGCTACATTTGTCGCTGGAACTTGGTGAAAATGGAGCTTCTGTTTTGGTTAATGTTTCCTCTTATGATTTTTCCAGATGTCGGTAAGACGTGCAATCTCTCTATCTGTGTATAAAAACGTGGTTCAGCTTTATTTTGCAACTGTAATGTTACCTTAATGTGCTAATCGACGAGAATTAATATTATGAGTTATGTTACTTAAAGTCTATTTTGAAATGGAGTGAAATGTATTAGTGTTCTAGAAGCGTACTGTTGATGTAGTTTCTGAAAGAAGGCTTGGTCCGTCTAGGATGTATAGCTGTTATTTCAACAGTAGGGGGAGGAATGTCAAATGTTTCACCTGTTTTTTGTACTTGTTTATTTATTTTATTTATTTATTAATAGCTCAGTTAAACCCGAGTTTTATTTTTAATGTTTTATTATGGATGGATGGGCGTCTCTAAATGCACTGCCATTTTAAAACCATGGTAATATTTTATTGCTGGGACATTAGCCAACAATTTCAAATCGTCTCTTAAAATGTAGACAAATCTTTATTATGGCAAGACTTCAAAGTCTTTTTTTATTGCAAATGGTTTGGTCTTTAGTCGTGCATTGCTTTATATTTGAAGATGTTGAAACTACGAGTGCTCCGATCAGCATTTTTGCAGCTTATACTGAGTACTGATTCCTTGTCATGGAGATCGGCCGATATTGAGTACAGATTCTAATGCTTTAAGCAGTGGCGGCTGGAGTTAAAAAATGTGTGTGTGTGTGTGTGTGGGGGGGGGGGGGGGGGGGGGGGATCTAACTGTTAGTAAAGTAAGAGTGTAAAAGCCATTTTTCAGGTGATGTATCAAAAAACTAAAATATGACTAAAGCATACAATAAATGCATCACAAATCAGTTCATTTTAGTTTAATTTGGGTTTATTATCAGTAATAAAGTAATCAAGATAATCAGTAAACACACACACACAAATGTTGCCTAATCACTGGCCAGTAGCACTACTTGAAACTAGATTTTGCTCTCCTTTCTTTCTGGCTTGAAAATTTCTCAATAACCTTTTAGTTAAAGTCAGTCATCTCAGTCACCAGTCTCTTCTCTATTGACAGCATGGCCAATGCATTCAGCCTCTCTTGCATCGTGCTGTTTGAAACAGCAAACACGGAAATAGTAAAAGGCATGACTTACATCACAACCTGCCAGCCAACTCCGTTTGTCATGACAAGTGCTGGAAAAGCCCCGCATATTCGCGCGATCGCGATCACTTGACTACTGGTGAATTTGCAAGGAAGGTCGATCTGGTCCAAGCTCCTTTATTTTTTTTTTCTTCATCCAAACGCCTTGTGAACGGATATCTTTGCAAAGATACAACAGAATTTTCCTTCATCTCGAGAAAATGCATTCTAAGCTCTTTGGTGAGAATGGTCCAATCACATAAGGCCAATCATATAAAAACAAATATGATTCGTTCTAACAACAAAAATGGGAGGGTTCGGGACGCAGAGCGCTGCGCCCCAAAGACAATTTAAAACAGGCCAATTAGAGCTTATCGTCATATCACGTGCATTGCAAAAGTTTGTGTACCTACATAGACACCCATTAGTCCGGCGCCCCGCACACATATGAAAAAATATTGTTCATACATTTTTTTTCAATAAATGTTAGTATGACTACAATAAATGTTAGAATGTTAAAATTAAATCAATTTATTTTGTTAATATTTGTGATAATAAACAATAACATATTAAAGGGGTCTAACTTGAAGGGGGCGGTGCCCCAGCGCCCTCTATTGACCAGCCACCACTGGCTTTAAGCTTTATATAACTTTGCCATTGCATAAAGAACATTTTCCCTTCAGGTAAGGAGATCTCTCCTTACCTAAGAGAATAAATTAAGGATGTTTCATATAATGTCTTAAACACGCCTCTTACAATCATTAGATGTGGACATGTAATGATCAAAAGCAGCTTTACAAAAAATAATAGATAAAACATTAAAAATGGTAAGAAAAATGACTTCCAGTTCCTGCTGCTAAAAAACATAATCCACAGCATGATGCTGCCACCACCATGTTTCAATGTAGGGATGGTATTAGCCTGGTGATGAGCGGTGCCTGGTTTTCACCAAACGTAACTCCTGGCATTCACTACAAAGAGTTCAATTTTAGTTTCATCAGACCAGAGATCTTATGGTCTGAGATTGTTCAGATGCCTTTTGGCAAATTCCAGGTGGGAAGTGGCTTCCGTCTGGCCACTCTACCATACAGGCCTGATTGGTGGATTGCTGCACAAGCTGTAACATAAAAAAAATGTGGAAAAAGTGAAGCGCTATGAATACTTTCCAGATGCACTGTTTATCAAAACTCATTGTTTGATTAGTAATCTCATTGCTAAACTTAATTGGACATCTTTTAAGGCGATTTTCTTAGTTAAAAGTTTTAACCCTTAGATTCTAAATTAGTTTTATCTCGATCAATCATTGTCTTTACAATGTATACATCAGTAGAAAGCTTATTTATTCAGCTTCCATATGATACGAAAATATACTTTTTCAAAAATGGACACTTATGACTGACTTTGTGGTTCAGGGTCACGTCTATGTAAATCAGTAGTGTTTGCTTTAATCTTTGATATGTTTTCTGCTTGACATAAATTAACAGCACATTTTTATTTTGTGTTTTTCTCCCATTGTCCCAAAAATGAATAGATAATCGTAATTTTTTTTTTCAGGTTCATCTGGTGTGGCAGACACGGTATCAGCGATTGAGGGAGATTCAGTCACTCTACACACTGGTGTTGAAAAAATCCAGCAGGACAGAATTAGATTTTATTTTAATAACACCCTCATTGCTCAAGTCAATGGAGATCCCATTGAGACCTGTACAGATGTTCAGTGTAATAAAGATAATGAGAATTTCAGAGACAGACTGAATCTGGATCATCAGACTGGATCACTGACCATCATAAACATCAGAAACATAGATGCTGGAGACTATCAGATGAAGTTCTACAGCAGCAGCAGGAACAGCAGTGAAAGGACCTTCACAGTTACTGTCCATGGTGAGTCTTTAACAAATGTTTAAATGCATGTTATGTAAAGGCTGATTTATACTCCTGCGTCAAGTGCACGTGTATGCTCCGGCGCAGCCTACACGTGGTCGCATAGCCCTCGCCGTGGTCGTCGGCAACGCTGTTGCGCACCTCTCAAAAAATGTAACTACACGTTGCAACGACACGTAGTGCAAGCTCTGTGATTGGTCGACTTGGTATCGCTGACGAGTGTGGGCGAGGGTAAGAGCCGCGTGATCCCAATGGAGCGAGTGTTTACAAGTGTGGAGACTCGTGAACAAGCTCCAGATTGAGACTTTTGTTTTGTGTTTACCTTATGAATAAAGTTGTTGCACGTCCGCCGGTTCCCACCTCAAAATCAGCGAGTTTGAGCCACTTGTACATTAAAGGGCCATGAAACCTCCATGTCTCAACAGGGTGTTTTCACACTTCTAGTTTGAAAAAAGTCAGGAAAGTGGGTGAGTCCAGCTTTGTTTAGTAATATTACATAATACTGTAGTGATGTTAACAAACTGTAAATTTAATAACTAAATAATTTTGACTAAGGTATGCATTTAAAAACTGAAAGAGTACTGCTGATGATACTAACTAGCTTTGCCATCTGAATAAACATAAACAAATAACTCTGATCACACACTTACCAAATCTGTAGAGACAGGACAATCAACACGAACTGCAACCGCGTCTTTTTTAAAAGAAGACGAGAGGCAAATCCAGATTTTTCCAGAAATCCGGAACAAGTCGGATCCGGCACCTCTGAAATCTGATCTGGCACCTCATTTTACTGATCCCCCTCCTCAACCGCCCTCCTCCCCCGCCCGATGTTCACTTTCACTTTCTTCCACGACTCCCCAACCCTCTTCACTTTCGTCCACGACACCCCTACCCCGTACACCGCCAACCATCCCCCCACTCTCAACTTTAATGCACGACACCTCTCCATCCTCAGATAACATGCCAGATCTGTTACCCCAATCTGTTCCGGGACCTCACAGTTCACTAATTAAGCACTGGCGACACCTCTCCATCCTTGGGCAACAAGCTGGATCCGTTACCCCCGATCTGTTCCAAGACCTCGCAATTCACAATTTAAGCATTGAGCGTGGGACACGTATATGACTGTCAACATCTCAAAAAATGTGTTTTGGTGTTCCATGACCCTTTAAGGTCGCGTTCAGAAAAAACAAAACACCGGCGAAGAAACTCGACACAGAGGAACATAAATCAGCTAGCCCAATCCCAATCACATTAAGAGAGCCCAGTCCCATAAAAGCACTAATGGGAATATAAAGTTTGGCTCAGATATCAGTGCTGGCAGTATGCAAATTAAAGAGAGCAGATGCAGCAGTTCATTCTCATTATGGTAATGGAGCCAGGCCTGAGCAGTGTCTTAACTCAAACAAGAAAGTAAAAGCAAATATAACAACGATCTGCTTCAAATATGATTGTCCTTGCTTTTTCAGTCCATTCACATAGAACACGTTTTTCCTTTCCAATGAGCTACAACCAAATTATTTGATGCCATGGTTTTTTCCGCATTGCTGAAATGACTGTAACAGCTAAAAAGATCTGTACTGAAGATCAGTGTCAAGAGAGATTCTGAGACATGCTGGAGGGGGATCATCAGACTGGATCTCTGACCATCACAAACACCAGTACCACAGACTCTGGGGTTTATGAAGTAGAGATCAGCAGCCTCCATCAATGCTGCAGCATCAGCAGCGTGTCCAACAGCATGGACCACGCCACACTTTGAGCTAGACTTTATTGTAGGAATGAAGGGGATGGTACGAGAACAGTGGTATGAAGGGGAAGGGAAGTAAGAGGTAAACAGTGAACAGGTAGGTAGGTTAATCGGGCACCCTACAATGATGCCCAGAGACTCAGAGTGGGGGTACCGTCTCTGTAATATTTTGGTAGAGTGATTGGACCCCCTGTTTCAACCTAGAAGTGAAGTGAGGGTTATAGGATTGTGAAAGGGAAGCAAGGAAATAGAGGGTGGTGTAACGGAGGCCAGCTAGTGAAGTGCTGTGCAGGTAAACCTCACTCCTCTGACCTCTAAAGGTGCTCTAGCGACAGACGCTAGAGACCATGGTCTTTAGCCTCCTTGGTAGAGCAACTGACTTCCATGCGGAAGGTTACCGGTTTGATCCCAGCTTGGAGCGAGTTGGGTGGTGTAGGACTGCCGGGGTTACATTGGTGCCGTGACCCGGATGGGAGTGAGGTTTAGGGGGGGGAGTGTAACGGAGGCCCGCTAGTGAAGTGATACACAGGTAAACCTCACTCCTCTGACCTCTAAAGGTGCTCCAGCAACAGATGCTAGAGACCATGGTCTTAAGCCTCCTTGGTAAAGCAACCGACTCCCATGCAGAAGGTCACCGGTTTGGAGCGGGTTGGGTGGTGTAGGATCGGCAGAGTTACAGTGAGTTTGAAAGAACAAGAAGAACAGTGCTAGAGGGCTGGTGTGCCTTAAATTAGTTTTAGGCAGTAGGTGATTGGTTAAGGGGACAAAGTGAGGTGTGATTCCGAACCTTTGTTAACAAGTTAACCCCATAAAAGCTTCAACGTTAATGTCATTGGTGAGTGAAATTCAAGCGTTTGGCAGTGAATGCAACCTTGTAGTGGAGAATAAAGAAGCATGATATTGGTATTATTACAATTGTTTTATTTTCACCATGACAACATGGTACTGAAACAGCTGGCATTTTAAAATGTAATTTTTTACTTTGACTTTCACTTCATGTAAAAATTCATTTGCTTTAGAACCAAGTTGTGATCGTGACATGGCATACTAGTATGTAAACCTGCTGATTTCTCATACTCTTTCTTTACAGGTTGGTCTGACAAATTACTCACAATAATAACTGTCTTTTGTGCAAAACACAGGTTCATCTTCAGGTCTTGCAGCATCAATATGTGTTACTTTCCTGCTGGTGTCTGCATGGTTTGCTGTGATTTCCTAACGCTACAGGAGGTATGACTTATGATCTGTCAATACTATAGTGAAAGCAAAAACAAAAATAGTATTAATAATTGTCTGATTTGTGTTTCATGTTTGTTGGAGAATCTCAATAGTATGCAGTGGTTTATCTAAATGTTTCTGAGGAAACAAATGTATCAGCTGTAACTTGTAAAAAACATGAAATCAGCTGCTATTAGAAGCATAAAAGTACACACACCTTTGTTTGAATTGCAGGCATTTAGTAAATTTAGAAATTCCTTAAAGTAAAAATCATGCAAGTCAAGAATATGCGGGTAGCACAATTGTTAAACTTGTGTTAAACATGTTGTTTTTGTCATGTTCTTTGAATCTGTAGTACCTCATATGTATATATATATATTATGTTGTAGATATACGTACACTCACCGGCCACTTTATTAGGTACACCTTACTAGTACCGGGTGGGACCCCCTGTTGCCTTCAAAACTGCCTTAATCCTTCATGGCATAGATCCAACATGGTACTGGAAATATTCCTCAGAGATTTTGGTCTATTTTGATGTGATAGCATCAAGCAGTTGCTGCAGATTTGTGGGCTCTACATCCATGATGCGAATATCCTATTCTACTACATCCCAAAGGTGCTCTATTGGATTGAGATCTGATGACTGTGGAGGCAATTTGAGTACAGTAAACTCACTGTCATGTTCAAGAAACCAGTCTGAGATGATTTGTGCTTTATAACATGGCGTGTTATCCTGCTGGAAGAAGCCATCAGAAGATGGGTACACTGTAGTCATAAAGGGATGGACATGGTCAGCAACAATACTCAGATAGGCTGTGGTGTTGACACGATGCTCAATTGGTACTAATGGGCCCAAAGTGTGCCAAGAAAATATCCCGCACACCATTACACCACCAGCAGCAGCCTGAACTGTTGATACAACGCAGGATGGATCCATGCTTTTATGTTGTTGATGCCAAATTCTGACCCGACCATCCGAATGTTGCAGCAGATATTCGTGCTCATCAGACCAGGCAACGTTTCTCCAATCTTCTTGTGTGCAATTTTGGTAAGCCTGTGTGAATTGTAGCCTCAGTTTCCTCTTCGTAGCTGACAGGAGTGGCACCCGGTGTGGTCTTCTGCTGCTGTAGCCCATCTTCCTCAAGGTTGGACGTGTTGTGTGTTCAGAGATGCTCTTCTGCAGACCTCGGTTGTAACGAGTGCTTATTTGAGTTACTGTTGCCTTTCTATCAGCTGGAACCAGTCTGGCCATTCTCCTCTGACATCAACAAGGCATTTGCGCCCACAGAACTGCCACTCACTGGATATTTTCGGTCCGTTTTCTGTAAACCCTAGAGATGGTTGTGCATGAAAACCCCAGTAGATCAGCAGCTTCTGAAATACTCAGACCAGCCCTTCTGGCACCGACAACCATGCCATGTTCAAAGTCACTTAAATCCCCTTTCTTCCCCATTCTGATGCTCAGTTTGAACTGCAGCAGATCGTCTTGACCATGTCTACATGCATTGAGTTGCTGCCATGTGAACGAGCAGTTGGACAGGTGTACCTAATAAAGTGGCCGGTGAGTGTATATCATCATACAATACAAACTTATATTTTTACATATATTTTTGGAAGAGATGGGACGGTTTGTTTAATAAAAAACTAACCGTCCGGTTCTCTTGTCACAGTTCGGTATGCGTGTGTGGGTTTTTTTCAGCCTGATCTTACGAAAGGAATAGTAACTATTTTGCATTTGGTCAGTCTAGTGGCTAATTTTTATGAATTAGTATGAGTTTAGTCGTGAGGTAGCGTTGGTTTTTTAGTTGTTTTTTTTAGTCAATATACAGGGAAGTGAGCATGTGGAGTGTTTTGGTATCTGACTGGAATATCTGATCCCACAGTATGGATATCTGCATTGCTCGTGCTCTCTCTCTCTATCACTACTAGACACACAGTGCAGTCTATTCTGTCCCAACAGGGTTAAACTGTGTTCATTTCTCCAGTTTACAGCGTCTCTTTCACAGTTTCATTGCTAACTCAAATGCTTCAGGTTACATCCGTTTAACGATTCTAGTGTGAGATGTTGGGCAGAAACTTAACAACTTACTTCCCTTGTGCGCATTTCCCTCAGCTCACAATGCTTTTTTTTATTTAACATGTTCACGCCGCAGAATCATCAGCTAACTCTAGGCCACCCAAGTCATGCACTCCGACTGTTCTCCTCTGCTGCCCTCAGGCAAGCGGCTCCGCAGCATCCGATCACAGGCCAGTCGACTGAAGGAAAGCTATTCTTCTTACAGACTATCAAGGCTGATGAACACTTCACACAACCTCACACAGGAGTCCATCCATATCCTTACTGCATTCATAACAAGCGCAATACAGCATGCACTGTATTTTAACTGAAACCTTTACTTAACAACAATATTGCCTGTACATTTGCATACCTTTTTGACCGTGTACTTGTCTATTTGTGTCTACATATGTGTGCAATGTGTTTTCTTTTTTATGTATTTATTGTCTTTTGTACGGACTGTATGTAACTGTTAATAGTATATTGCTAGCACCTAAACTATAACACTCGTCATAGCAACACACTGCTGCTGATGTGACAGTAAAAGTGATTTGATATAGGCGGAATGTAACATACACGTCAGGATCCCCTTATTTAGTCAAGTGAAAGTGAAAGTACACATTCGTGGAAGAAAAACATTGAAATTATAGCTTGGCAAATATTTAACAGACCGTCATCATTGGATTAATCAACAACAAAAGACTAAAACTAAACTCTAAGACGGAAAATAAATACATGGTCTGGAGAATAACATACATACATACAATAACTCGATTCCTGGAGGGCCGCAGCTCTGTTTTGCTCCAACCCTGATCAAACACAGCTGATCCAACTAATGAAGGTGTTCATGACTCTTTTGAACACCCTCGATTAGTTGGATCAGCTGTGTTTGATCAGGGTTGGAGCAAAACTGTGCAGAGCTGCGGCCCTCCAGGAATCGAGTTTGAGACCTGTGCTGTTAATGGTAATTATAAGGCTATGCATTTTATGCTAATGTAGGGTGTTTTCTAAGTGAAGGTTTACAAAACTAATTTCAAGAAGAGCAAGTGATATTATTGATCGCGGCTGGCCTCTCATCTGTAATCAACAAAAATCCAATCAGGGGTGTGTTTCTGAAAACCATTGTTAGCCACCTAAGGTTGCAAATTCCATTGTTTACAACATAGTTTGTTGATTTGGCGTTTCCCAATTCATCGTTCCAACGAACATTCGCAAACTTCTACACTTGCAACTACACCTCTGGAGCTGTAGTTAGAAACATTCTAACTGTGTTCTGGCTGTGTTCTATTCCCAGTTATACCCATATACCCTATTTGTTTAGGACATTCTAACATTTAAACTTGGAATTATTAAAGTAAAAAAGCGTTAAGGTCACCTCTCTTAGGTTGTAATTTGCTTTCAAAGCATTTTTACAGTTCAGTTTTAGCGATCTTATCTTCATGTTTTACAATTGCGCTCCCTTCGCAGTGCACTTTGAAAATATTGATGCCATTTTGAACACAGCCATGGCTCATGACGAAAGCTATAGGTGACCTATTATTTAAAAGCGGAATTTATGTTACGTCTCCAAAGCTTGTGAAAACAAAAAAACATAGCATACATTAATGCTTTTAATTTATAGTAGGTTATTTATTAAGTATCTCTACTGTAGATGACATGAGCCTGTTGGTTAGAGCATATCTGCAGTGGTTTGCATGTGTCAAATTGTAAAAGTAGACTTAAAAAAAAGTATTAAATAAATAAATAAACAATATTCTACTTAATAATAATAATAATAAAATTTGTCATCATCATCATTAATATTATTATTAAAGTAGGATTTTTTTTTCATTTCCTATAAATATTAAATTTAATTTCTTAATAAATAGCCTCAATATTTATTTATTTATATGATTTATATATGATATTAGAATATGTGTTAGCTTTTGTAAGTGATTTTATGTTTTAGAATAGAGTATGTAAGATTCTTAATAATATTTGTAAAGGAAACACAAGGCCCTATATGTGCCATTTACATATATTTCAATTAATATGGAAAATGAGTGCATGTTTTACAAAAACTAATATTGGATTTTTTTTATGCGTGGTGCGTCTAAAACAATATAATTTGCACAATGAAATTGTGGGGTCTTCTCTAAAGAAGTAGTTATCACCCTCGTTTAGAGCATCATTATGGGCGTTTTACGTTATGACCTAACGTGGTTCAACGATGGATCTGCAACAAAGAAACTACAGATTTTGAAAAACACTCATCACTACATCGTTTTTTTCCCATACGATGCATCGTACTATGATAGCTCAGGCCGTGAGTTACGTCGTTGTTTGGGAAACGCACCGCAGATTGATTCAAGCTTACAATAAATAGACAGAATTTGCCCTACTGCTGTACCTTATCTTCGTTTTGGAAGAATCCCCCCTTCCACCCATCTTCTCCTATTTCTCCCTTACCAAGGGGGAGCTCTCGAGACCTACATAATCTCAGACCACCTTAAAGGGGAAATGAAGCACTCAGTCAAGTTTACCTTATTTTGTACATTTTATTCCACTTTAATGAAAATATAATAAACAAACTCGATTAATGTAACCATTTAGCAGAAAACGGCATGTTTTACTGTAGAATTTAGACCTAGGGCGCCGCCATCTTGGAATATCGCTGTCTCTGACGTCACGGGGTTGGTTTGCGGTGATAAGCTGAACGGACACAGTGGAAGTAAAGGAGTGAACGCGGAGACTGGACAGCCTAATTTAACCCAATGCGTGAAGTTGTGTGGCGTGGAGCTGCTGCAAATACAAGCATCAGATGTGTGTCTAATATAAAAGTATATAAATGTATTCTACTTTCCTTTTTCTCCTCCTTTTAATCACCGATCATTTGATGCGCTTTGATTCACTCTCTGTATTACTCTGCCTGTCTGGGTTTCAAACGTGACTGTAACGGACTAAAACACGGACACTGAACAGCTTAATTTAACCCAATGCATGAAGTTGTGGATGTGCATCACAGAGCTGGTGAAAACACAACAAATACAAGCATTTAAGTGTCTTGAGTTGTGTATTTTTCTTTTGCTAATACCTCTCGTTTGATGCGCTGTGATCAACTCTTTCACGCTGCTCCAGCCACTGCATGACGAGGGGATTACATTCAGACTAATGCAATGATTAAATCATACATGACTTTATGCTTACTAAGTCACGTCTGTCTGGATTGTCAAGACATATTCCCTCTTCAAGTCCATAGACTCGATCTCTCAACATGTATGAAGGATAAAAACCTGCCATAAGAAACACCGCGCTGATCTGAGTTTGGTTTAAACACGAGCAGAGGCGAGGGGGTTGTAGCGGTGAAAAGTGGAAAGTACCCGCCCCCATGACGTCAGTAATGATTCACTCTCCCAATACTGTGGTTTTCAACTAGGTCCGGTGTAAGCGTCATGGGGCGGGTACTTTCACTTTTCACCGCTACACCCCCTCGCTCTGCTCGTGTTTAAACCAAACTCAGATCAGCGCGGTGTTTCTTATGGCAGGTTTTTATCCTTCATACATGTTGAGAGATCGAGTCTATGGACTTGAAGAGGGCATATGTCCTTGACAATCCAGACAGACGTGACTTAGTAAAGCATAAAGTCATGTATGATTTAAATCATTGCATTAGTCTGAATGTAAATCCCCTCGTCATGCAGTGCTGGAGCAGCGTGAAAGAGTTGATCAAAGCGCATCAAACGAGAGGTATTAGCAAAAGAAAAATACACAACTCAAGACACTTAAATGCTTGTATTTGTTGTGTTTTCACCAGCTCTGTGATGCACATCCACAACTTCATGCATTGGGTTAAATTAAGCTGTTCAGTGTCCGTGTTTAGTCCGTTACAGTCACGTTTGAAACCCAGACAGGCAGTCAGGCAGAGTAATACAGAGAGTGAATCAAAGCGCATCAAATGATCGGTGATTAAAGGAGGAAAAAAGGAAAGTAGAATACATTTATATACTTTTATATTAGACACACATCTGATGCTTGTATTTGCAGCAGCTCCACGCCCACAACTTCACGCATTGGGTTAAATTAGGCTGTCCAGTCTCCGCGTTCACTCCTTTACTTCCACTGTGTCCGTTCAGTGGATCAGAGCGAACCAACCCCGTGACGTCAGACACAGCGATATTCCAAGATGGCGGCGCCCTAGGTCTAAAATCTACAGTAAAACATGCCGTTTTCTGCTAAATGGTTACATTAATCGAGTTTGTTTATTATATTTTCATTAAAGTGGAATAAAATGTACAAAATAAGGTAAACTTGACTGAGTGCTTCATTTCCCCTTTAAGCTCTGTTCGCACTGTGAGATTTCAGCCATGATTTTGTCAGCTGAGACAAACTTGGGAAATCCTAAAAGATTCCTGAAATCCTGGGCTAAAATCGGTGATCTTTGATCGTTGGTTTCACAGACAGCCGCTTAATGCCTGTTCCTCCGTGTGCAGAATTGCCGCTACAGATTGTTTACGTTTGCTGTGAGGAATCATTTCAGAACGTGGGATGGGTGTCACAGGTGGATGACATTCTTTCATGTTTAGCACTTTCATTGTCGTTTGCTGGTCAAGTGGCCTGGCTTTTTTATTACCTTAAATTCAAGGAAATTAACTTTGTTCGTTGTTCTTTGATCGTTGGTTTCACAGACAGCCGCTTAATGCCCTTTCCTCCGTGTGCAGAATTGCCGCTACAGATTGTTTACGTTTGCTGTGAGGAATCATTTCAGAACGTGGGATGGGTGTCACAGGTGGATGACATTCTTTCATGTTTGGCACTTTCATTGTCGTTTGCTGGTCAAGTGGCCTGGCTTTTTTATTACCTTAAATTCAAGGAAATTAACTTTGTTGCCTTAATTTCAAGGAAAGAAATGAGGGGGGTCATGAAACCCCCCACTTTCATTTTATGTCTATCTCAGTCAGAAAGTGGCCCACACCTACTCAGACTAAAATCAAACACAAAATGTGAAGAGATGCATGATTTTACAGCTGGCAAAATTAAAATGCAATGAAATAAACAGTCTATCCTTATAAAAGTAATTTTAATGCCCTGTTACATATGTTAAATTATTTGTAATTTCACAGAAAATATATATATATATCATTGTAAAGATAATCATGTTTATATAAACACTCTACATGTGTATACGATTCTTGTCTTATTGTTTTTCTTTTGTAAAATTTCTATGGACAAAATAAATGGGAATAAAGGGAAAATACTTGCATGTGAAAGAAATCACAGTTTCACTGTCTTTTCCTACTTATATCAAATTGTAAATGTTGCTTATTATTCATACTTTTTGCATGTTTAAACAGAACAGCTGAAAATGTGTTTTCATTGACAAAATTAAATGGTATATCTACAGTATAGTGAAATGGTAATGGTAAATCATTGGGGTGAGTCGTTTTTTTTGTTACAATTAAAACTGAATGCTTGTAGTATAGGCTGAATTATAATTTATGCAAACCTAGTAAATAATATTTTCACACATTCATTCAGGTCGAGAGTTTTAATATGAAATCATACTTTTTTGTTATTGTGAAAATATTCAATAATAATGTAGGCTTTCCTAGATGTGTAGTTCAGAAGATGAACTCTTTTCATTTATATATATATACACACACACACACACACACACAGTTGAAGTCAGAATTATTAGCCCCCCTTTGAATTATTTTTTCTTTTTAAATATTTCCTAAATTATGTTTAACAGAGCAAGGAAATTTTCACAGTATGTCTGATAATATTTTTTCTTCTGGAGAAAGTCTTATTTGTTTTATTTCGGCTAGAATAAAAGCAGTTTTTAATTTTTTTAAAACCATTTTAGGGACAAAATTATTAGCCCCTTTAAGCTATATATTTTTCCGATAGTCTACAGAACAATCCATTGTTATACAATAACTTGCCTAATTACCCTAGTCTGCCTCGTTAACCTAGTTAAGCCTTTAAATGTCACTTTAAGCTGTATAGAAGTGTCTTGAAAAATATCTAGTAAAATATTATTTACTGTCATCATGGCAAAGATAAAATAAATCAGTTATTAGAAATTAGTTATTAAAACTATTATGTTTAGAAATGTGTTGAAAAAATCTGCTCTCCGTTAAACAGAAATTGGGGGAAAAAATAAAAAGGGAGGCTAATAATTCTGACTTCAACTGTATATATATATATATAATTTTTATTATTAATATTATTATTATTCTTGGTATTACATGTTGTTTTTGTTCTCATCAAAGCATTTGTGAAAGATAAGATAAATGAATTTTAAAAACTCTTAACTGACATTTACA